>JBBPLG010000009.1:0-143900 GCA_038089695.1 Xanthoconium separans | reverse complement strand
TCGGCCGTCATACCCCAAAGTACCCATCTCTCTCTAACTGTCTCATCCCCCCAACTCTCGTGACGTAGCCACATGACATGTTTCTCCGACAATTGTCCCCCGAGCATGTGTACACGCATGCTTTTCTTTTTGTTTGCAATCATCCTGGGGCGATTAGACATTATTACATAGAGTTTGATATGACTGTACGGGAACAATTAGCAGCCCGAGGGAACATTGTAGTACCATCCCGTTCGGTTCAACCCCTAACAAATCCACGGACGGATCGACCGTCGACGACCCGGCTCGCTATCACATATCACCCAATGCGTCTTCTACAAATCCGCTATCCCGTGTGTCCCCTATATCAGGCTGGCGCGACCCGGAACGGTACAAAACACTTGTAATCGTCACGAACGTAGGGGCGCAAGTTGCAATGCCTAATGTTGAACAACGATAGAACACGGAAGACGGTCCAGTACCGCAGCGCCAACTCGTAACTCGGAGATACTCGGTTCAGAAAGCTCGCCAGGAACGCAGTGAGTGCTTGTGATGCGGATCGAGCCGCCCCGGGATCAGGCGGCACGGTGCTACCAGAGTTTCACCATGGCACGGTTGTCGCAGGATCGCTTCTGCGAACGCGGGAAACAGGGCCAGGCTGAAGTGGGCCACGTTCGTGCAGATGATGATTTCGAATGTGGCGTCACAATTACTGGCGTCAGTTACAGCTAAATTGTGCGAGGACAGAATGCACGAAGTGAACGTCGTTCGTGCCTCCCAACGCCGTACCCAGGTCCGTCCGGTGGCCGACTTAACCTGACCTGGGGTTCTAACCTAAGGAAGGCCCAGCTTCCCAGGAGTCCCCAAGAAGATTAAGGCAATGTAGTATATGGACAGAGCTACTGTGACAAGTGGGGAAAGGAGAGGGGGAAGAAAGTAGTACACATAAGGAACGGTTTCAGGCTGTAGGATGCCTTGCAAAAGAAGCTAGGATGGCTAGTACGAAAAGCGACAAGAAAGGATGATGTGAGCAACGATCAGGATACCATCTGTTCACTGTCGCCAGTTAAAAAATGGTACACATGAAAGGAAAGGTCGAGAGCTGACAGTCTCCACCTGAGCGGGAGTTAATGAGAGGACTGCTTTGTTTACGGCGAGGGTCATGTCCAGAGTGAACGAATAGATACGTAGGGATTGTGATGTGGCGGTCGCTCTCCTTTGCCAAGGTACCATGTAAAATGGGTCCCATTACCTCGACGTCGCGTCGTCTTCAACCAAGCCCCACCATGTTGCTTAGTTCTAGCCCCGACAAGAGAGTTCTGGTGCAAAACCAGTCGTTGTTCCCATCATAATAAACCATCCCTTCAGCAAGATACAGCCAGCCGTAACCGGGACAACCGAGAAGAAAAAAAAAACAATTAACGAAGAGAAAATAAACATGAAACTGGATCAAGAAAGATGAAGAAAGGCTCCACCTGACTTAACCAGTCTTGCTATTTCCCTTCTTCTGTTTGCGGGGTGGTGTTACGGGGCGTCCCATGTTCATGCCTCCGTATGGGTACTTGGCTTTTTTCTCAGCGGGTTTAAGGATCTGGGGAGGGTATCAGCAGGGTTGTTGCACATAATCACGTGACAACTTACTTGGAAGGAACAAAGTAAAGTCTCGTCGACGCTCATCATGGCGCCAGCGTTGTCGAACTCTCCACAATAGTTCGGTGCTGAGAACAAGGTAACAAGATGTCGTTTCGCGAAAAATTCGTAACCGTCTTCCACGACCTATAACATGTCAGTCATCGGAACCGCCTAGCGATATTAAGGTGGGTAGTTGAAACGTGCCTGATGTGCTCTGCAGATGAGGTCCATGTCATGTTTCTGCAAAAATCTCGAGACGACGTCTGGTCCAAAGGTGAACGAAACGCCTCGATCATTCTCCGACCACCCTGTGATGTCTTTGTCTGGGTCTGACCATAAAAGGTCGCAAAGTAGCCCTACACGATCGGTGTCAAATAGTTCTTGGGGATAAAAAGTAGGTGGACGCACCAGTGTCTGGGACGTCTGTTGGTCTCATGACCCTTCGTATTTGTTCCATTGATTGAAGATCGGGGGACAATCCACCATGCATAGTGAATATCTTCTCGTCGATGATGGCGGCGATGGGTAGGCAATTAAAGCAATCAGTAAACGTTTTCCATAGCTTGATGTTGTACCGCCGTTTGCCTGGGGTCTATTTTTAATACTGGACACGTCTCGGAGCGGTCAAGAGGAAGACACACATTCGTCATAAAAACCGTAAATTCGGTTGATACTTGCACATTCGTGATTTCCACGAAGAATGAAAAAGTTTTCAGGGTACTTGATCTTGTATGCGAGGAGGAGGCATATGGTTTCGAGGGATTGCTTACCCCGGTCGACGTAGTCGCCGAGGAAGAGGTAGTTGGCTTCTGGTGGGAAACCACCATACTCGAAAAGTCGCAAAAGGTCATAGTATTGACCATGGATGTCACCTGACATACCGTTAGTATGAGTCATAACCATAATGCTGTCATATGGAATAGTGGACGCACCACAGATCTTGATGGGTGCTTCTAGTTCCAGTAGGATTGGCTGGTTTATGAAAATCTCGCGTGCTTTCGTGCAGAGATATTTGATTTCGTACTCTTGTAGTTGCACCGGCTTGCCTGGTCGGTTACCACGCACTGTCATAAAAAAGTGGGAAAAGGGACAGTGATCAATAACGCTGCTCGAGAACGAGAGCAGTCTGGAGTAAGAATGCTCAAGAGTTGTCCGAGGGACGCATCTTGCACGCTGACCAGTTTTTCCACCAACCCACGCCAACACATGACGACACTGCCGCATGCTGCGCTGTCGGTTCCAGCACCACAACAACACCCTACGCCCACTCTCGAGACGACCTTCCTGACCCCCCGGAGAGGATGGTGCCAGTAGCGTTTGCATATCCTCCTCCAGCTTGCATGCAGTAACCCGAAAGACAACCGACTGACAGGCACACGCCACCCACCTTCTAACAACCGGTCGATGACCGAGTCCAGATCGATCTCCGTCGCAGAATCGGCCATGTGAAGTCGTGTTTCTAGAGTTCAGACGTTGGCGTGAAGGAGCGAGGTACGAATGATGTTGGTGGAAAAAAACAAATGGTTGGCAATAACGTTGGTCCTTTACGGCTGCGCTATGGCGAATTTTGGCGAGAAAGTGTGGATAGTGGAATGCTTGTGCAATGGCTTTGGTCGGCTGCCAGCACCAGGAGAAGGAAAAAAACTGTTGGAGAAGAAAATCGATGAGAGTACGGATACAAGATAACGGAGGAGCTCGTTTGATGCGACGTTGGCCAAAGGCAAAACCCGAACCTTTGGTATACAGCAAAAAACCGTGGGAAAATGTATCGATTGCACCATGGAAAAAGGAAAAAAAAAAACATACACATGAGCTATGCTAATCTAGTCTAATACGAACAAACGTGCGGGTCATGTAGTTGCTGGGGGTCTAGAGGTATTTGCTGCCTGTCCGCGTCGCGTGCGTCGTCGTCGTCGCCTGCCATCGTCATGAACCAATGGACCAACCCTGCAGTACCAAAAAATAAACTGACCTTGGAAACATCGGCCCCTTGGGCATCGGTCGTTGATCAATGTCCAATGCAATGTTGGTCCCAGCGTGGAGCCCCTGGAAAGCAGTCAGTGCCATGTCACCAGTCTTGTACGCTGCGTACCTCGATCCATTCCACGACAGCGGGTGTATCGGGCGCTTGCAACAAGAATTGCTCCCCTTCCAACCTCACTCGGATCACGTTTTTCCGCTTCAAATAATCGTTCCCTAACCCACTCTCCGCGTGTTGCAGGGTATATGCACGTATTAGGTCCGATCTGGACGGTTTCGGTATATCGTTATTGCGCCACTGCGTTCGACCAGTCGCTACGGGCAGAAAAGTGAGTCGCGAAGCCGACCGAGGTTGTGGCAGCTGAGCCAATCGCTGAGCCACCGGAGTTGCCTGCCCCGCGGACTCTAATGACGAACGACTGTCTTGCACATCGACAGGCAGTAGTTCGAGCTCACGGGACTCTGAACGCGAACTTTCTCCAGCAGTTGCTTCAGGCCGTGTGCTGACTGAACTCCTAAATGGTGACAAGAAGTTAGCGGCCGATACGCGTTTTGCCTGTCGGGGCGTGGACATCGTCGTAGATTGGATTGTCAGCGACGACTGAGACCCGGTTCTCCCCGGAGGGACTGATGTCGATCGTGACGAGGACGCTGGTGGCGTTACAGGTGTCGGGGGCTCGTCGACCCCGAATTTTGTTGATCTTCCAAACTGCTCTTCCGGGTCTTTTTTCCGTGTCCGGGGTGGGTTAGGACTAGCCACATCCCCAACGCCGACGTGCTTTTCCCACCAATCACCTATGACTCCCCCACCACTGGCGCCGGGAGGACACTTATATGCCCGAAAGACGGTCCCTTCCAGTTCGCACACCACTCGTCTCCACTTGCGATCCTTTGCCTGTATGCCAGGGGAGGTAAACTCCATCTTACGAGGCATGATGGCTATAAGATACAGGGCATTGCTATAAGGCGGCAGTCGCTCTGGTCCTTCATCCTCGCGGGACACAGTGCGACTTTCTTTTGGGCGTGGATTGAAGGTAGGATATGGTGGAGGGTCCGAAGTAGGATGGAAACTAGGCATGGAAGTGCGTCGGTGTAAACGTCCAATCATAGCCTCTGTGTCACTTTCCTCCGAATCTCCTCGAGATTCAGTGGTATGCCCCGAAGATGACGCTGGATTGGATCCCAGCGTTTCCCTGTGCCTGGGATGTCTCTCAGCATGACGAGTGGCACCGAGGTTGATCATGCTCCGAGAGGCAGCACGGTAGAGACTTGGCTTGGTCTCCATCCGAGCTCCAGGAATCGAACTGTCAGGAACTAGTGCATGTCGCTGGACAGGATCGACATTAGGTATGTCGGGAGAAAATGGATACATCTTCAGAGAAGTAGATGACGGCGCAACACGAATGGACTGGAGGTAGGTTTTGGGACAATAACAACTAGCGCTCAGGGGTGAGACGGGAGAGTTTGTGCTTTCTGTAGGTGATTCGTCACCCCTCATGGGTCGTTTCTGTGAGCTCTTGTGACCCTGAGTACCAGACGGACCGGCACTTTCGTCATCTTCGTCGTCACTTTGATGAAGGCAGGAAGCGTCAACGAATTCTTCATCGTCGCCTTCGTCACCGTCCTCTTCGTCTGAATCGCATGGGGTCAGATCTTCGTGATCCACTTGTTCACTGTTACTGTGACCATGCCTAGACAAGGAAGGCATGCTTCGGAGAGGTACCCTCTGCCTTGGAGGCGTGTCTGGAACAGGGGGTTGCGGCGGCAATGCAGGTAAATTGAGTAAAGGCATAGGTTGCCTTGTAATTATGGACGGTGACAACCGGAGGCCACGTTCCGTCGTGCGACGGAACGGTGGAGGAAGAGGGGCGCTATGGTGAGGTAACAAAGCAGGACGTTCCTCAACAGTATCCGGCATGGAATGGTCCGAAATCGGTAGCGACCTGATCCTCGGGGGTATACCTGATTCAGATGTCGTCGCGAGGTCGGTCAATGAGTTTGTGTGTGCTTCATTATGGGAGAGGACAACTCCCAAAGATCGTGTCATGACGTTACTCGGCATGTCCGGCACAGATACAGGTTTTAGTTCTGGACCGACGGTGATCTGTGGCGGGATCTCGAGAGTAGACCCAGGAGGTTGGGCAGGCTGAATTACAGCGGCAAGAGAGGTGCTGGATGGCGGTGAGACTACAAGGTTTCCAGGGTCGTCTGGGATCTGATTGGGTTGGTTATGAAAACATGGCGGTGCAACGTCATGTTGACTGGTAGAATGAATTGGTGCAGTGGGGAAGCAATCCCAAGTGGAATGACGTCTGGGTCGTAAAGGAGGCGAATTGCCGCTCGGGGAAGCGTCTTGAGACGAGTCATCGCCGGTATCCATAGAGTTAGGGCCGCCTTCTGCCCTAAACCCGATGAGGTGTGATATATCTGGCTTACGCAAAAGGTCGACGGAGGAATGGGCGCGCTGAAAGTCTTGGGCGGGTATGGTGACAGGGGAGAGGTTGTCTTTTGGCTTGCTTCCACTTCTCCGGCCACGTAGAGCAAGTTTTTTCAGGAAGTGGAAGGCGCCGCGAGCCTTGAGGGATAGCAATGAACAGGTGGATTACAAACGAGACGGAGGTGCAAAGGGTACGGCGTAGACATACCTGGAAAGGGGACGAGGGGGTCTGGTCGTGAAGCGGGCGGTCCATTGTGGTGGCGAACATGAAAGGACAGAATACGGTACGAAGCGCTACCAGAAGGCGGCCACGTTTTCGAGGAGCCGAAACTGATTGAGTCAATCTCCGTAGCGCTACGGGCGTTGAAGGACAGCTTACGGTACAAGCTGCTGAGAGATGGGGCAGCAAGGAAATGCTGGGAGTGCAAATGATGCACAGGTGGTGATCAAAGCTCACACCATTTGCAAGCTTGGGGACGTTGGACGGGTACCAGTTCTAAACTTGTAACAGGGGACTATTTCTTTTTATGTCGACTCCACTTTTAAGGCCCATCTACATAGAGTGCGCAGTACTAGTCTCCCATTGATACTTGGCTGTACTACTCACCAAAAGACTAAAGCTCCCATGACGTCACAGTGCATACCAACCTCTCTCGCCGCACTACGTCCAGATTAAAGGAATACAAGCTGTGAGCACCAGCAACGGTGGGTATAGGTACAAGCTAATGGCTTGTCGTAATGTCTGTGAGAGACAAGGTCGAGCTGTCCTATTCTTGGACGATGAACTGGAGAAAATGCGGACGTTCCCAGTGCTGGCGGCCCACCAATACCCATTGGGCCACTGTTTTCCCCTTTCAGATATGAAGTCGGCATATCATTCGCGCAGACGCGTCAGCATTCACCCTCAGAGAACAGCCTCCACTTCCACTTCCTGGGCTATGTTGATTGGACCTTGGGATGAACGTTGTCACATGGTCTTGGAGTCTCAGTATCATAGGACAATCTCAGAGTAGGCTACGTAAAGGAATACAAAAAAAAAAAAAAGTCAAGCTTTCAGTCAGCTTAAATATGCCATCCTCGAGGCAACCAGAAGTTGTCACGGAATCTCTTGTCCAGACATGTTTTCTGCGGCACAACTCTTTCGATTTCAAGCTGAGAGGATTGAGAAGCGTATATGTCTGGAGTCACCTTTCCATCTACTTTGCCCACATTTCAAGATACCAACGGTTGCATCATGTTCCAAGTCTGTGCAAGCAAGTTTAAATAGAACGCGGAGGGAAAACACCAAAGCAGAACGTGTCCTCGGCCAATGTCTGCCAGTAGAGACGTTGACCCACTGAGCTATGTCAACTTGCGTGCCGTAAAACAGTGCGTCGAGAGGAGAAAACAAGGTATATAATATATCAGCGCAATGGACGATGCACCGTACACGATGTCTAAAACGGAAGTTTTCCACCCGAAGTCTTGGAGGGCTTAAGGGGATTTGGTCGTCGCCTCTTGTAATACTATGACGTGGACGTGGTCAGAACACCACGGCAAAGAGATCGGCGAAAGAAAAGGTACTCGCCTGCTTGTAGCGCTGGATACGTTTAGCCATGTCACGCATGAGTACCTTGCGTTTCAAAGCCCTCTTCTCCGCCACCCGCTCCCACTTGTGACCCTTGAACATACGCTTCTTGCCCGCATACAGCCTGTTACCAATCTCTGCGCCAGGTACGATGCGCTCCTTGACTTGACCAACCCATTCGATAGGCTGAGCCCACTGCTCCTCCGAGACACTCGCGGATTTCTCATTCCATATTTCGGGCTCACCCTGCGCTCGAGACTTTTTTGATGATGGCTGTCCCTTGGCAAATGAAATAGCTGCCAGGTGCGCCACAGATGTCTTGGGTGCGGGTGGGAGCAATGCCAATGTACCAGACGCGCGAGCCTTCTTAATGAGGTCTGCCTGCTGGCGTAAAGAATATTTTGGTGGTGCCCATCGACCCGTTTGCTGGTTCTTGGTAGGAATAAACGGGTTGCCACGCTTTGGGAAGTTGCTCGCCGATGATGCGGGGGTGGGGTATGCGGGCTGCAAAGGGTCGAAATTGGCATAGTCAAAGGAAGTTGGGGTTGGTTTGAGAACTGGAGGAGGCGGCGGGGCTCTTGCGAGCTCGCGCAGCCTGAAGTGCTTGATGGCTTTAGTGGCCATGGAACAAGAAAATAATCAGCGTGGGACTCCGGTCATAACCCGGTCTTGAAAGTCATCAAATGATCTACTTATTTATACAGACAGTTGCACAACCCATATCATTTTCCGAAGGGGGACTTTGGAGTGCCCAGGGTTCCCGTCGTCAGAAGCGCTGGCTGCTCTGGCTCAGACTCTTACGCACATCCCTTGACCGTCTCTGCCAGCAACTGGATTCGCCTGAGTCTGATGCGCTGGCATATGTCAACCTGAACAGAGCAAAGGTGAGCCGGCCTTTAGTATAACCGCATGATCGCAAACTCCTCCAACGTCTACCGAGTGGACAAGATATTCTCATCGTGTTCGGGAACTCTCCCTTTACTTCCTCGTCGACATCGACCCCTTCATAGCCACCGTTTCTCTTACAAAGCCTGAAGGAGCCGAAGTAGACTGGCCGTGCCACACCAACGGAGGCATTCAGTTTTTAAAAATCATTATGCATCGGTTACTGTCCTCAACAACGTCTCCTTGGTGCTTGACATTGGACAACATCCACATCACACCTTGTATATCCGTTCCAGTGTTCCGCAAGATCCAAACATCCTTTTTTTTCTTTCCTCACTACCCTAGACTCCCGTCAGCGTACCGATGTCCTCCAGTCATTCCATTTCACATTCGACTCCTGGAACTACCTTTCCGACCGTCTGCCAGAACTCTCTGGCACCTTGAGTGGTGCTGGGCGCCACCGGCGACCCCCTACATATGACACATCCCCTCACGTCCTTCAACTATCTCTGTCAACAAGTGCTCAGTCCACCCAACCAGATCCTTGTCAATGACGAAGAATTAGCTGACTTGGTTCGCAACTGGCCCATGCTCAAGGTCTTCAAGTTAGGTTGCCATCGACATTTGCGTAGGGTTTCCCCTGTCGTTTGTTGCCTCTACAGTATCACTTTGTTATCCGTCCTTACGTATTGCGCACAACTACGCGAGCTCGGCCTGGCGGGCGGGCATCAGTGAATCGGAAAATCGTGTCAGACTGGTTACAACCAGTCTGAAACCACTGAGTAAGAAATTGACCCTTAATTCCCTTTTTTGCTCGCCGTCCTCCAATCACAGCTCGCCATTGGCCTCGGTTGTGTCGGTAGAGTCCCTCAAGCGATAAAGTTATTACCCATCCTCCTGATGCTGCCCCCTCGATAGGCTAGAGAGATTTCAGAAATGACAAGTATGGATGTGTGCAACAGGGCTGTTACATTGCGGCTCGCCTGTCGTGTCGACAATGCGCGTCAAGTAGCAGAACTTTCGCTGAGGTATCTTCCGTCTGTGGCACAGCTCGATATGCCCAAATATTCGAGCCCCGTGCATCAAATGTTCAGCATCTATGCAGAGTGAACTATCCTATTTTTCTTCTTCACAGTATCACACGTCCGTGGCTTACAAGAGACGAACCTAAGCACTTCAAATCCAAGAATGACCCTGACACTGGTACGTACATATATCGTACGGCACCCGGAGAATATAGTCGCCTCCACAGCCGACACCGCATAAAGGGAAAGCGAGCTCTGAGCATTTTTCTTTCCTTAACCCACGACAGCTCGAAAGCTACGAGGCTCATCACGCACTGGACGTACTTACGTCTATCATCATGAGCGGGCAAAGTCCGAGCATCATCGTCCATCGGTGCCAGTCGACCCAGAGTACGACTATCGACGCCGACTCGACGGACACGGTGGATGTGTCCCCGATTAGTTCTCTCTATCGCGGCGACTGGCGTTCCTTTTGGAGCGCACGCACGGTCGTCTGAGGTCTTCACGAAGTGAAAAGCTTCGGGTTGAACCGTTGCAGGACATGATTTCATGATGTTCGAGAGGTGCACATTGAAAGTGGTCACACATGGTGACCATGGTGCATTCTGACTGTTTTTTGCATCTGGGACCAAGTGAGTACAGAGCGAAAGATGGCGCATGGAAATACATGCGCTGTCCAGTCGAAACCTCGGAATGTCTTACTCTTGACCATGTTGTTTTCTCTGCCGTAGGAGGAGACGAACTGACGACATGTTGGGCACCTACCACCCTTGAGTGGAAATGTTGATTCGTGGCTCGTGGTCCTTGCTGACCATGAAACCAAACTCAGACTACTCTTGGGTTGTCGTGTATTAATTTTTTCCTCCTTTACTGTCCCTTTTCGCGAGGGTCGTTGTATGTTTTATCGTCTTATCCACTAGTGTTGTTGAGCATTGGATCTACTTGTGTACTTGACAATCACAACTCGCATAATGTCAACCAGGAAATAACTTTGAACTTGAGTGGGTAAACTAGGTGTTATTACAACATTCATGAACACTTCATCATCATCAGACGTCAATCCAGGTATTCATTAAGCGTTCACTTGACCCGCTGACTGCTTTTCGAGTGAACCGTCTTCTTCGTGCACGTCCTGCGCCACTGCCTTGTGCGTAATCTGATTGATCGCGTCCTCGCCATCAAATAACGCCGCAGTCTCCTCTAATGTCCGGTCCTTCGTTTCGACGACAAAGAACCACAAGAAGACGAATTCAAAGGCCAACCAGCACACATACACAAGCTAAGACCGTCCAAACGCGACCCGAGCAAATCAGTGAAACGAGTTCATCGTCACGTCGAGGCGGAGAAGACGTACATAATATTTCCATCCCAGCGCGCCCAACGCGATCGGATTCACATACTGGTTGAAGATGAGCGCGAGCGAGACGACAAAGTTGAAGATACAGAGTCCTTTGGCGCGGAGGTTGAACGGTAGGATCTCAACCGTGTATGCGATGACGAGTGGACTGAACGCGAGCGCGTACGAGGATGAGAACAGAAAGATGAATGCGATGACGGCGTGGGCCGCCGCAACCGTGCCATGCTGCGCGTATTCTGAAAAGCAGATGGCCTGTGCCATGTAGAACAGCATCATCAAACCGGCCGAGGCGAGGAAAAGGATTCGACGCCCAAGACGGTTGACAGCATACGAGGCATACAGGGCTAGGATGAAACTCCAGATTTGAATGACACCATTGATGAGAAGTTGCGTGCTTGAATTCGTGATGCCGATCTCGTCCAAGACTTTCGAGAGATAGTACGAGAGGAGACCATTGCCCGACCACTGGGAGAAGATGGCGATGGCGACGATTATGCGCATGCGTTTACGATTTCCAGGGGTCGTGATAAGTGACTTCCACCCGATATTTGCAGCAGCGGTCTGGTCAAATTCAAGGGCAGCCTTGATTTCATTAAATTCAAATTGCACGACGGGGTCTTGTCTGTGGGAAGTTTGGTGCGTCGATAAGGGATATTTGGAATGAATACATACTCGTCGCCATCGGCGTGGTAATACGCAAGCGTTCGCAGAGCTTCAGCTTCGCGTCCCTTGCTCACTAACCACCGGGGCGACTCAGGTGCAAGCAAGACCAAGAACACCTGGAAAATAGAGGGAAGTCCCTGCAGCAGGGATGGCAAGCGCCAAGCCCATGAGTTGTTAATCCTAAATGAGCCAAACGTCGTCCATGCAGCACTATGATGACAAATCACCGTGAGTTGTGAAAGATGGGAAATAAAAAGCACGTGCATGATAGCCCCAGAATACCAAAGGGAGTTGTAGAGTGAAGTTAAAGGGGCACGATACGTTGGATATGAGAGTTCCGTGACTAGCAAGGGAGCAGCATTGGCTATAGAGAGATGGCGTTATCTCAGCGCACTATAACATATTACGGAACTTGCCTGCGAATGTGTTCCCAAAGCCAATTAAGAATCGAGCGCCAATGAACATTCCGACGGATTGGGAAGCGGTTTGGAGGGCGGCAGCAATACACATGATAGCCGCACCAAACCAGACCGCCCGACGACGACCCACGCCGTCGGACAAATAGGGAGCAAATGGATAACCTGCCAGTGCACCAACATTCTACACGCCAGTGATTAAGGAGGGTGGCTGATATTGTGAGTGAGCTCACCTGGATCGCATTGAGTAAACCAAGATTCCCATTGGATGGATTGTGGAAAGCAGATTCCCACTGAGGGAGACTCTGCAAACCATTCATCATACTACCATCGTAGCCGGTGGTGGATGAAGTGATAAGACTATAGACAAGGTGAGAATGGTGAAAGATTGTGTGTCTGCTCCCAGACGCACAGAAGGACGATCCACGCATTGAGTGCAATGAGCCTGCGAATATATAGGTGAGTATGACCCGACGATCGAATCCTCAATGCTCACCGTCTGTTATTGTACCACTTTCTCTGTGGGTCGATTAAATGTGCCAGCGAGGTTTCTTGAACCAATGCAGGAGGGACTGCACCACCAGCACCCATGAGGTCTTCGCAAAGGGAAAAAAAGAAAGGAAGACGAAAAGAAGGCGGTAAGAACTTTGAATTTTACGGTGGCATTTCATTACCTGTATGCGGGCATCTTCGAATCCGTACCCGGCCCGGATCAGTAGCGGATTCGAGAGTAAAAATGCACCTATATTTGGCTAATTCCCTTGTGGGTTAGCGAACCAATCAGAGCGTAACGTTGTTCATGCAGTAGGCTCACTGATAAGCTTGTGATCGGTTCGCTACTGCACGACCCAAATATGAAACATTTTGCCATGAAATAAGTTGGATCTCCTAAAAAAAAATACGTACCTGATGGATAA
The DNA here is from genome assembly GCA_038089695.1 of Xanthoconium separans. NCBI lineage: Eukaryota > Fungi > Basidiomycota > Agaricomycetes > Boletales > Boletaceae > Xanthoconium > Xanthoconium separans. The sequence continues at coordinate 131,042 of JBBPLG010000009.1, read as the reverse complement.
TCGACGGTGTTGTTCAAGTTCAAGTTGCACCTAAGTACGTGCCGGAACCATGCGGAGCAGTGTCTGTTTGGATGGTTTCCTTTTGGGCATAATAGCTAGCAAGACCGCCTGACCTTGCAACCACCATGCAAGTACATATTAATTAGCAGCTTGCCAGCCCTTCGGCTCGCCACAACTTGCTGCGATTTCAACGTATTCTCCCGAAGTTCTAACCCTAACCTTGCGACCACGTGACACAGACAACAAACAAGCCCCTTTCTGACCACAACCACCATCGCGGATGGCAGGCGCGTTCAGCGGCCATCTCCTTGACGCGTTCAACAACGCCCCCGCTCAGTCCGCCATCGTCACCAGCGGCGTCATGTCCTTTGATGCGCGTGCACACGGGACCCCTGCACCCTCGCTTTCAGGTTTCACACCATTCTCAGAAGACAGCGATACAGCTAAACGGATCGCCACACTTCAAGCCAAACTGAACAAGAAACTCGGTCCTGAATACGTCAGCCAACGGCCCGGTCCAGGCGGCGGTCCCAAACTCACCTACGCTGAAGGGTGGAAAATTATCAATCTTGCCAACGAAGTATTTGGGTTTAATGGCTGGAGTTCCAGTATCGTGAGCATCGTGACCGATTTCATCGATTACAACGAGGAGTCGAAAAAGTTCAATGTCGGGGTAACCGCGATCGTGCGAGTGACACTCAGAGACGGTGCATATCACGAGGATGTTGGGTACGGAATGTTAGAAAATGGAAAGAGCAAGGCCGCCGCTTTGGACAAGGTGAGTTGGCTGTTCTGTCCCCACTCCGTCTCAGTGCCGCGTACATCATGAGAGCCGCGTGTCGATGTATACCCTCTTCTCGTTCATGTAGTGCAAGAAGGAAGCGATCACGGATGCCCTCAAACGGACCCTTCGCAACTTTGGAAATTTACTCGGGAATTGCTTGTACGACAAGGCGTATGCACAAGAGGTCGTCAAGATCAAGGTTCCTCCGGTGCGCTTGATATCACACCGTTTCAGTCCACATGGTCATGTTCGTCCTTGCAGGTAAAGTTTGACAAGAACGAGTTGTACCGTCGACCCGAGTTTGAGGAACGCATCTCGGATGCTTCAGCTCCCCCACCCAATGGCCAGGCATCGGCCTCATTCGCATCAACGACCAGGCACGACGAACCTCGTGTCAAAGTGGAACGTGAGGGAAAGCAACCCGAAGCACCCATCACGTATGTACCGCGCCATCTTCGTCAAGAGGTGGCTGCTGCCCAGCAGGCCCGAGTCCCTGTAACACCGCCTCAAAGGGCGCAAACACACGTCCATGCACGCACACCAACCCTGGGGTCGGGATCTGGATCGAATACGAGCGTGGCTCCAGCCACTGGTGATCCACCGCCCATCAATGCACCGAAAGCAACTGGACTGGCAACGCCAGTCCAAACACCCACGCGAGGCCAGCGCCCACCGCCTCCACAAGCAACTCCACTACGGGCTGTCGCGACATCGCCGCTTGCTCGGATAGCCAGCGCCCCCGAATGTAGTATGTCTGAACCAGTGCCGGTGCCAATTCGCGCGGGTTCCGCAGACACAGCGGACCAGACCGTGGACCGCACTGATCAAGTGCATCGCCTGGCCGACGACGATGACGACGACGCGTTTCACATGAGCACCCAGGATGGCGAATTCTTCGCCACGGTCGACCTTGGGGAAGGTGATTTCGGGCGGCCGATTGACTTTGATGAAGGCTTGGGGGGAGTTAGTACAAACTCGGAGCTGGATATCGCGGAATTATCGCCTGCAATACTAGCTCAGCCTCAGGTACGTGAGCGTGTCGGGAGCAGCTCGAGTGCAGGCCCATCGTCTAGTGGATTTGGCAAGGCCAATATGAGAAACGAAGCGGGGGTACAGTCTGCTGCAAGACGCAGTGCTGAGTCCAGCGCGAGCGGAGGGCAGTCACAATCGTCGCGAGGTGTACCACTAAACACAGCAGATGCCTCCACGTCCACACGCGCAGGGCTGCCCGCACGCGACAGTACACCCGCTCGGCTCACGATGACCTCGATGGGTGGATTTCATTTCCCGCTTGGAAAGGTACGCCTTGCTAACTGGCTATATGCGCGACCTTCACCTTATTGTTTTGGCGGACAGAAACCACATACGCCCAAGCCTGTCGTGCCCGCCTGTGTCCGGACGTCGAGCTCCCCACAGAGCGCTGGGCCGCCAAATGCGAATGCAAGCGCGCTGAAGCGCAATGCAGACATGATGCAGTGCGTGGCTTGTCTTGTTTTCTGTGTTGGCGATGTGTTCACTGTTATCTCAGTGCGGGTTCGGGTTCATCGATGCGTCCGCCGATCCAAGGCATTGGTCTCTCCAAGATGCAACAAGAGCACCAACAACGAAATGCCGGTGCACGCCGCCCGTCGGATGCCAGCAGCACAAGCGAGGGCCACGATCCCAAGCGTCTCAAACATTGACCATCATGATGCCCCATTTCGATTTCCCTTTTTACATGTGCTTTCTTTTTGCATGCACTTCTACTCTACCACACAGACAACACCATCGTATCATTGCGTGACAGACTAGACGGAAAGGACACATTGACAGGTTCACAATATACCTGATAATACATATCATGACGAATACATGTTATTGCTACGAACGCTCTACATGATCAAAGAATCCATGACGAGTCTGAACCTCGACTTGAAGGATTTGAGTCCAACGTTAGGTGACACGCGCCTCGTCCAAACGCGCAAGGTCGTCTCTCGCACCAAGCAACACGTCCTGTCAATGGGTCGTCGGGACACCACGCATCAAGGGCAAATAAAGGGACTGACCGTGACGAGGGCCTGCCTCGCCTCGTCTTTGATCTCTTTCCATCGGCGCTCATACGCGCCCAATAGTTGTTCCCATTCTGCCTTTCTTGCCATCCCCCCGGTGCGGATGATGGCCCTGAGGACGATGATTCCGGCGACCCACTCGACCTCGTCGGGCTCCCACACCGCGTCGCGGGCCATCATTTCGGAAAACGTGTCTGCGACGGACATGGTCACGCTCGCTGACGGGGTCGGCGGTGCACTCGAGACGGCGTAAGCGAGGTCCTGCGCAGGGCGGTGATGGTACGACGCGTTCCCGTTGGCGCCGACTGTCACGCCGATGGCTATGCCGCCAGGACGGGCGCCTGTACCTCCAACGATCCCAAGCTCGATGGCAGCAGCGTGGATCTGGGCCCACTGCACGTGATCTTTGCGCCGCTGTCTGTCCGCCTTGATCCGCTCCATCTCGTCCGAGAGCGAGCCATGGACGGTGGCTTGTCCGCACACGCCGGCACTGAAGGGTGCCCATACGGATGACTTGCGGAGGGCGCTCTGGAGTGCACGATGCCCTGCAAGCGGACCGGACACGTCTGCATGGATGAGGGTGTTTGGAAAAAAGGCACATGCATCGACGAAGCGGCGAAGGAGGGGAAAGAGGACGTCGGTGCGGGCATGCGACGCACCGGACGCCGAGGCTGATCCTGATCCTGAGGCTGAGGCTGCAGCTGCGCCGGATGCGGAGGTGGATGCGGAGACGGCGAGGGAGGACGCGGCATCAAAGAGGGCGTGTATGACGGGCGTCAGCGGTGTCGGGGACGGATGGGCGAGGACATAGGACTGGATGAGTGACGAGAGTGTGGGTACATCTATGGCGTGGGTGACGAATGCGTCGCGGAGTGCCGAGGGGGTGACGTTGAGTGCGATCGTGGACGGGGAGGGGACCTGCACCGGTACGGGGACGGCGGATTGAAAGGTGAACTGGAGCTGCTGTGTGGATGGGCCGGGCTGGGGCTGCTGCTGCTGGTTAGGATGCGAATGGGTGTGTGGGTGTGTGTGCGGGTGCGGGTGCGAGCCTGGGCCGGGTGCGTCGGCTGGATCCGAGGGCGAGGCAAAGGACGATGCGAGCGTTGGGCTCCATGTGAGGCTGCCCGGCGGTGTCGAGGCTGAAAGAGCGGTAAGCAAGAAACGGATCGACGAGCCAGACAACACAGACCTTTGTCAGAGAGTTTTTTCGGCCTCGTGCGTCCTTCGAGCTTGCGTCTGGCGCGACCGACGGTGTTCTTGTACCAGTTGTATATTTGCTGCCAGTGGGGTTAGGCCAAGTTACGCGTACACGTACAGTGACTTACTTCACGAAATCGAGGTTCTGCTTCATCAACGCCCTGGAGGTCAGGCGGGAGACCGAAGCGAACGAGAAACTCGTTTGCACGGTCGAGAGCGAATTTTTTAGCGTCGCCTCTTACATGACCTCTCGTCCTCGTCTCGAATCCGGAAATGTGAGATCTCAAGAAAGCCAGTTGTTCTTGGGTGTATGGCTTTGGCAACCTGGGTTTGCTTACCCTGGGATCACCATCCATCGCAAGACTTCAGAGGAACATCGGTAACTTCCGAAAAGAGATCGGGATTCCATTAAATTTGCTATTCAGTATAGTCTAATTATGTAATCTACTCATCCAACGGTTTGCGACAAATGACGAGGTACATGGGCGTAAACAGCTATAGTTCAAGTTCAAAAAGTCAGTACTCGCGTCCTAATACAAGAGACAAGCAAAACTCCTACCTTGGTCTGTCCACCCTTGACGAGCGCATCACCCGCAACTTTGAGTGTCTCACACACCTCCCACGTACCCTTGGGTACCAGGCCAAGCATCTCGAGGAGGCGCAGTCCTGTGTGCGTCACAATCCTGCCACTCCAGCTCGTGCGCCACACCATCACGAGATCCCACGGCGTCTGCGCTTTGCGGAAATCACCCTCGAGGGGGTAGTACCACGGAATCTCGTCCGGTCGTGCAGCAAGATCCTCCTCGTGCTCGATCTTGAATCCGACGTTCGCGAATGCCTTGCGTGCATCTTTGAGCGTGCGCATCTCCGGAATCCCATTGCCAATTTCCAGCATGTGGGCGAGCTCCTTGTGAGAAGGGATCGATGGTTCCCAAGCGTCGGTCATACACCATTCGTAGACCCCAAACTAGGCCTACGATGAGCTCACGTCCCACACTAGAATGATAACACTTACGACACCTCCCGGCTTGAGCACGCTTTTTATTTGACTGTAAATACCCTCCCACGAAGGTGCATGGCACGTAGCCTCAATGGCATATACTGCATGACATCTCAGCAACCTCTCCCCCACAAAGAAAAGGATATACACACCTGCATCAAACGAGTTTTCGCCAAACATCTCCACCAGCTTCATAAAGTCGCCCTTGACGAACGAGACCTGCTGGTCAAGACCGGCACGCTTCGTATACTGCCTCGCCCGCTGAACCTGGAACTCATTGTTGTTGACGCCAACAATGTTCACGTCCGCAAACGTAGCAATCTCGCGTGCGGGTCCACCGACACCACACCCGACGTCGAGCACCCGCATCCCAGGCCGCAATTGCATCTGCGCAGCGAGATAGTGCTCATGGCGGGCGAGTGACTGGTAGAACCCCTCTCCCTTGTAGAACCGAGAAAAGTGGAACGATGAACCCCAGGCATACTCGTATACCTGCGTTGCACCGTCGTAGTAGCCTGCAGGAACGGTCAAGACCACTATGTAAAACAAGAGAGAGCAACACACCATTGACAACGTCGGTGTAGCTACCGAGACGATTGTCGTTGTCGGTCTCGTTCTCTTGGTGGGGGTTCTTGGCCCAGAACTTGGTGTAACCACCGATACGGTCTCCGACACGTCCATCAGTGTGCTCGTTCGTCAACATGGTCTACACGTTGTGCCTCAGTCACTGGAAAGGTCGAGAACAGATGCAACTTACGCGTCGAGGGTAATGAGAAGAAGGAGAGGGAATGGTTGAACAAACTTGTCGGTCCACTTTTTTAAAAGGGCCCGTAATTATGGAAATCAGGTCATTTTTCGCTAATGGTCACGTGTATAAAAAAATATGCGTACGAGCATCATCCCACGTTTCATGGGTGAGCGACCGGAGCTCGACACCGACGGGCCTTTGGGTTCACACTAGGCTTTGCCGGCATCTCCAAACTGAACAAGTACTAGTGTTTCTGTATGTTCTGCACGGCCATCATGGATGTGTCTAGTGTATTTGTGTCTATTTGACGAGAATCCGTTTCGAGAATCTCGGATCTCAACTCGCACGCTTGAATCTCCCCACGTGGCAAACTCCCCCTGATCTTAGGCTACCAACCTTTCGAGCCCCTCCAGATTCATCCGTGGACGTCTACAGCCAGATCAGTCCCACTTCTCTAGAGACAAAAGACACTCACACCGCAAGTCCGCTCGTAAACTCGGGCACCACTCGCACCTCGCGCTCCCGCCCATCTTTCGGTCCCGACAGCGTAAACACCGCCAAAATGGTCGCCATTGCTTGCCATACGGACGTGGCCGCAAAGTGCCGCCCCACACACATACGCCGGCCAAATCCAGACGCAATATTTTGCGTGTCGTCGGGCTTGAGCGTCCCGTCGTCATCGAGAAATCGTTCAGGGTGGAATCCGAACGGACGTGGATGTTTACATTCGTCGTGCGCCATGGACCTAAAACGTCCAGGATCAGTTATTTGGCGCTTCGACGAGGAACACGGTCAACCAGAGATTCGAGATGATCAGTGTACCTGATGTTTATGAGCTCTCAAGCGCCGTGTAACGGTGTTATGACATACCCTTTGGTATGTAGTATCCGTCGTAGACATCTGCGTCCACCGCAACGTGCGGAATAGCTTGTCCCAAAAAATCATCGCCCTATTGAACGCACCAGAGGTGCAACAGGTCTGTATCGCAAAGTTTCGCGAAGAATGGCATCGAGATAAGGCAACGACGAACGGTCCTGAAGACCAGGTAACCTGCCCTTGCCGATCACCGCGTCGATCTGTGCCTGCGCCTTCTTCTGCACCTCCGGAAATAGCACCATCATGAGGGGAAAATTCATGATAACCGAATTCGACTTTAGACGTGATCATTAAGGACCCGCACCTCAGATCTTATGCTAACAGCCCACCGTCTCTGATGCCGCTGAAAGATGCATGAGATGATCACTTGAAGCGGGAACAAGTAACATTTACCCATGAACGCTGTCGCAGCGGCCTCCTTGAGACATTGCATCCACATCTCAGGGAGGCCCCGCTCCCCTGCTTTCCGAAGAGCGTCGTACACCATGCTTGGACCGACACTCGCAGACCTCTGTATGCAACAATCAATGACGCTTTTCTGTAGCTTACCATGTAATCTTACCATCTCTTGCAGCGAGTAGTTGAACGGTGTCTCTACACAATCTTTGGTCCATGTCCTCGATGAAGCAGCGGTTCGTACGACGGAAGTGAAAGTACTAATAAACAAAAGTGTTTGGATGGTACAGTGACTGCGACGCAGATTCGCTTACGTCCAGGAAAGGCACCAATGATGATGGACACGTCTGGCCGTAGAGCATCCAGTATCACGTTGATCACTTTCTCGACAATGTTCACCATTGGATCTTTACGTGACACAGGATCGTACTCGTACACTGCGTTCATCACGATCGATGTTGTGTATCTGTCCGTTGTCATGCCGTTCAATGTCACTATTTCTGTTGATGCACAAACACATACTCGAAAATGTGTTCTGAGAACTGAGTTAGCTCTTCCAACAGACGGTGCAGTAGTTTGAACGACTTTTGTTGTTGCAGTGGTGCAAACCCCGCAACAGAATCTGCTCGGAAGGCCTCGTGGAAGAAGCGCCTGTGAAGCCGCCACCGATCACCATAGGACAAAAGTACCGAGTCAAAGTCTATTCCAAATCTCCAGAACCAGTCAACGATGAAAACAGGGGCTCTTAAACTAGACCCACTCATAGTTCGTTGGTGACGAGAAACGGCCTGTCCGAATAGATTTTTGAGCGACGTTCGAGGAGGTCCTTGGCGACCTTTTCGGAACTGACGATGATGATGTGTTTGCCCAAGAGCTGGGTGTACATGAGATCGCCTGTGCGATGTGAGAGCGTCTCAATCTAGTGTTGACGTCAAACGACCCAGGCAAATATAACTACATACCGTAGGTCTTTGCCCATTCGGTGTAAGTCAACCACGGCGCCTCCGTGTTGATCCCGATCACGTTACCGACTAATGGAAGGCCTGGTGGCCCAGGAGGAAACGGGCACGCCAACGGTGCTTCTGCATCCTGTGTCCTGAGACACCGTCGGATGCAATCGAGTGCCAGAATTCCGCCAAACATGAGCGCACATGCACCTACCAAGCAGGAGGACGTCGACATCGCTGGGAATTACAGGGGTTCAACACTTTCATGAACCCCGTTCATATTCCTTCATACCTGATTCCCTTGTCCCCTTTTCTCACACGAGGAGTCCATGGGAAGGTACATGGCAAAAGAGGACTGTCCAGATGGTCGGTTTGACTTCTACTTGACTCTGGTTTGACTCTGGTTCGGATGGGCTTGGTCAAGGTTGATTATACGTTCTGCTAGGACGTTAGAGGCAAGGGTAGTCAAGACTCGAGACGATGGGACTTTGATCTCACTATTGGCCAACTCGCAGTGCGCCACGACGACATCACATCAGGTCGGCTTCCGACGGAGAAAGGTCCAACCTCCAACCAGTTTCAAACTCTTTCATGGGTCCCAGTATACGCACCATCAGGACGGTATACATTTTTTTCCCAAAGCAGCTACCGTACATTCAGTCATGCGGCATGCCAGTGTTGCTAGCGGGCTGTAAACTTGGAGACAAGCTGGCACGCGACCGGAAAGGCCCAATTCAAGTTCCGCATTTCTGGGCGGATCACGCTTAGGCTACATATGCTCGTACAAGGTGCCTTCCGGACTCGAGATCACATCCAACCGGGCGTATCGTCGAGCGAACAACAAGGTCTGTCGGTGCCGAGACAAGTGAGCCCTTGCCGGAGATCTACCACAAGGATTGCACGCGTCGGCGATGGCACACACTGTACCCACTTTGTATGACTATAAATAATCGAGCGAATTCACTGAGCCATCTGGATGCGGGGTGCCTTCATCACTTGGCCCACTTGTTGCCTTTGAAGGGTGGGTCAGATGTCTGTAGCGAACCAGCACTTGCACTGTTCTCCACAAACTCAGTCTTGTCAAGCAATGTTACTGGCACTTGTCCGAATCCAACTCCACACCAGTGGCACCTCCTGGAAGGTGCGCTCAATGTCTCGAATGTCCAACACAAACCAACCTTGAGGTAAATTTGCTACTTAAACCCGGATACGTATGCCGATTTGGCCGGGTCTTGTTAAACAGCGGCGTCTGTTCGGCTCCCTTTTACCCTGGGTTGGGGACTCTCTCGATCAATCGTTTCATCTTGTCTATCGTCGTGTGCACTTTCAGGATAGCCCCACACAGAAATGCTCACGAAGCACGCTGATTCTGGCCTCCTTTCACCTTTAGAAGAGGGCTCCAGCGAACACGAAAGCCATGAAGACGACCCATTGATTCCACTTGATCCGTTCACTGCGGAAAAGAGACTCCTCCGCAAGCTGGACGGAAGGATTTTACCCATCACTTGTGTTCTATACCTGTTTGCATGTGAGTTTTTTTTTTCTTGCCGAGACTTCGTCGCATCACATCTGACGATCACACCATCGAGACCTCGATCGGTCCAACTTGGGGAATGCACGCCTCCAAGGATTACCTGAAGATGTACTCGGAGGTGATCCTACCGGTCTACTCTTTGATTGGCTGGTTGCCATCTTTTTCATACCCTATGTCAGTGCTTGGTCTAGTGGTCATTGCTCGTACACTTACGAGCCACTGGTTAGATTCTGTGCCAGGTGCCATGGACTGTACTCTCCAAGTATTATAGTCCTCGGATATGGATTGGATCCTCAGCTATTTTATGGGGTCTGTGCTCTACATCCATGGCAAGTAGTTATTCGACACACTGGCCTACTTGGGTTATAACCATGGTACACGTATAGTCGGTCGCAAACGATTTTGAGAGCCTTCTTATTGCACGCTTGGGTCTTGGGATCTTTGAAGCTGCGTTTGGACCTTCAGTTGTATTATATTTCTGTCTGTCTTTCTTCCATACTGGAGTCCCGCGCTGACATATGTCTCATTAAGCATTCTATTATACCAAGGCAGAATACGGCACCAGGATCGCTTCTTGGTTTGGCTTTGCCGCCGTTGCAGGTGCATTTGGTGGCCTCCTTGCTTATGGGATTCAGCGTGTCAAGCTTTCTATCGCCAACTGGAGGTTATTGTTCATTATAGAAGTTGGTCTGCTTTTTATCCTCTGCACATTTCATTACAACTGTCCAAAAGGGTCTTCCGACAATACTTCTCGGCGTGCTATGCTTGTTTTTCTTACCAGGCCGTCCAGAGTCGACCGACTTCCTGACACACGCCGAGCGCAAACTTGCCATAGAACGCATGAATAGAGGCACGGGAGGTGACATTGGGGCAGTTGTAAACCAGAGTATACCACTGGACCTTGAGGTTCCTTCAGTCAACTGATATGAACTTTAGAGCATGTTATCGATGCCTTTTTGGATTGGAGGGCAAGTTTTTCTCTCACATGAACCAAGTATGACGCTGATCCCAGGTCAGGTATACGTCGCTGGAGTCATATACTTTGGGTTAAACTGCGCACTCGGCTCATTATCTGCTTTTTTGCCCACAATCATTGAAACGATGGGACACTGTATGTCCATTTCCGCATACTTCGGCGAGGGCAAACTGATCAATTGCACCATCCCTAGCACCGGGGATATCACAACTCATGACTGTTCCTCCTTATGCGGTCGCTGCCTCCATCCTGCTGATCGCATCGTACGTCTCCGATAGAATTCAGAGCCGTGGGCTCATGGTTGTCTTTGGATGTACCTTGGGAGGAATTGGTTACATGTCAGTGTAAACCCCAACGACTCCGGTCTGCTGCTCACCCCTATACGACCAGGATTCTTCTTAGTGTTGCACAGACACACATTCATATCCGGTATCTCGCCACCTTTTACATCGCTGCAGGCACATATGCCAGTCTTGGTCTCATTCTTGCATGGTGTAAGTGCTCACGCTACCATCCGTCCTATCCCGCGACCTTGATTTTCCATGCGTCATGATAGGGACCATTGCTAACCAACGATTGACTTTTCATTCACATCCTAGTCGCGCATAATCTGGGATCAGAAACGAAGCGTGCAGCCGGGATGCCCCTCTTTGGCGCTATTGGGCAAGCGGGAAGTATACTTGGTTCACATTTGTATCCCCTGACCGAGGGTCCAGCTTATTCGTGCGTCGAACCTTCGTTTCCCTCCCCGTTCTGCGCAATCGTACTGACCGAATGTCGGCGATTGATTCCTTGCCTCAGACGTGGCTTCGGAGGTAAGCTCACTTTCGCGCCCACGAGAAACCAACGTTCACGCGGATGCGTTTTCTTGTTCGTTATCAGTATCCGGTGCCCTCATGTTCTTAGCCGCGTTCTCCGCCTTGATACTTACAGTGCGTCTTTCATCAACCTTCGATGTCCTCTTCAATCCTGATGTTACGGTGGTCAACCACGCCACTACACTGATTAGGTCTCGTACCGATGGGAAAACGCCAGTCGAAATGCTGCGTATGGCGAACCCGATCACGATGCGCCTGTAGACACATCGGAGCTGGCTGACAAGGTACGCTCCTGCTGCCACCCTTGCCTGTTCAGTAATTGAACTCTACACCCACCCTTGTAGGCGCCGGGGTTCCGATACCTCCCGTAACAATATATGAATACAAGGCCGGGAAACTGAGATCCAGCTAAACAAACCTGCAACTTGGTCTGGGATAGTGCCCTCCTCGATTGAACGTCCTGGTGGGACGCTTTCTTCTATCACACCTGTGTAACAATTACTATGATGTCACTGCTTTTATTTACTATTCTTCGGTCGATCCCGGTACAACGACTGTGCTTGGGCTCTAGGCTGCAGAATGCTGTGGGGGCGTCTAAAACAATATTTGTTGGGTGCGACGAGTAATTCCTAACCGCTCCTAGCGAAGATGCTGTCAGAGTGGATTGACCCGACAGCGAGAACGGCCGCGGACTATGTCCTCATTGTCTGCCAGCGCCGTCTGTCGATCCAACCCGGGGTGAGCTTGAGGGTTCAACTTGGACTCCATAGACCTCAGGGACTCGGATGTCTACCCAATGCCATCGCGCCAACGGCCAGTAGGTTGGAAGATATTACCTAGAAACACCTGGCTCGGGCAGGCTGATGTCGACTTTGTAGATTGCATAAACAGCGATCGCACTTGACTTGGTGGTCACTGTCTGCACTTTGGGCAACTTCGATGCATGGCCAACCAATGGCCAGCTAACCAGTGTCGCTATGGTCATATACCGGGATTCAGAGAGTATGAAGCTGCACATCATATCCAGACTGGTGCTGTGATCATCCGTGAGTATCGGTGGTTAGTAGGAGCGCCGCCGCCCGGGCCCGTACTCGGCTCCGAGTAGAACTTCAAGTTCTCTTACGTCGTCGTGCCATCGCAGAGGTCAAGTTGTTCGTGCGCCTGCAAGAGGCTGACCTAGCAAGAAATGATCACGAAAACTGCCAGTCCTGGTATCCTGCCTCCGGATGAAGCATCAAGTGATTATCAAGAGGGCCACGAAGATGACCCATTGATCCCACTAGACCCACGCACTGCGGAGAGGAAGCTGCTACGAAAACTCGATGGAAGGATTTTGCCTATCATATGTGTTCTATATTTGTTTGCATGTGAGTCTTTTGGACCATGTCAATGCATCCCGTATGCATGATGATTACACCATCGAGGCCTCGATCGATCCAACTTGGGAAATGCACGTCTCCAAGGATTGCCTGAAGATGTCCTTGGAGGTGACCCTACCGGTCTGCTCTTTGATTGGCTGGTTGCCATCTTTTTCATACCTTACGTCAGTCCTGAGCCTAGTAGTCATTGTTCGTACACTCACCGGCCACCGGTTAGATTATGTGCCAGGTCCCATGGACTATACTCTCCAAGTATTATAATCCTCGAATTTGGATCGGCTGCTCAGCTATTTTATGGGGTCTGTGTTCCACATCCATGGTAAGTACATATATAATAGCTAGCATATGGAATGCATTCTCTGTTCACATCCATAAAACATGCATAGTCGGCTGCAAATAACTTTGAGAGCCTTTTCATCGCCCGAATAGGGCTTGGGGTTTTCGAGGCTGCATTTGCACCTTCAGTTTTATTATATCTTTGTATGTCTTTCTTGAAGCAGTGCTTTCAAGTTCGTGCTGACATGATTCCCGCCAAGCATTCTATTATACCAAAACCGAACATGGGACTAGAATCGCTTCCTGGTTTGGGTTTTCCGCTGTTGCTGGTGCATTTGGTGGCTTGCTTGCTTATGGGATTCAGCATGCCAATACATCCATGGCAAACTGGAGATTATTGTTCGTTGTAGAAGTGGGTTAGCTTTCCATCTCTACATGGCAATGCCCTTACAACCGTGCAACAGGGCTTTCCGACAATACTTTTCGGCGTGCTATGTTTGCTTTTCCTACCAGGTCGACCAGAGTCGACTGACTTCCTGACACAAGCAGAGCGCAAACTAGCCATAGAGCGCATGAATAGAGGCACGAGGGGTGATATCGGAGCAGTTATATATCAAAGTACATTTCTGCATCCTCTCCGAAGCACCCTTGATGGATTGATCCTCACTTCCAGAGCACATCCTCGCTGCTTTTGTGGATTGTAGGGTGAGCATTTCTCTGACATGTACCAGGTGTGACGTTAATCTCGAGGTTCGCTGGTAGGTATATGCCGCTGGTGCCATCTGCTTTGCTTTAAACTGCACGCTTGCCTCGTTGTCGGCCTTCTTACCGACAATCATTGAAACAATGGGACACTGTATGTACTCTGGTATGTATACCTGGGAAAGAGATTAACCGTACCATTCATAGCGCCGGCACTATCGCAACTGATGACTGTCCCTCCTTACGTGATCTCTGCGCTAATCCTAGTGATTGCTTCGTACACTTCTGATAGAATACAGAGCCGTGGGCTCATGATTGCTTCTGGGTGCATGCTGGGAGCAATCGGTTACATGCAAGTAACCCTATCCGTTCCCAGCTATTTCTTGACCTCTTCTCCCAACCAGGATTCTCTTGATTGTCGCGCAGGTGCACATTCATGTCCGGTACTTCGCCACATTTTGTATCGCTACAGGTGCGCATGTCGCTCTAAGTCTCGTTCTCGCATGGTGTAAGTATCCAACGCATCCCCTGTCCCCAATCAGTGCTTCGTGTATCAATTGTCTGGGGGAACATCACTGATCATGATCCTGTTTTCCTTTCTCTCCAAGTCGCGCATAATCTAGGATCGGAAACGAAGCGTGCGGCGGGGCTACCCCTGTTTGGCGCGATCAGCCAAATGGGTAGTGTTCTAGGGTCCAGCTTACTCGTGCGTCGATCCTGTTTGGCAATCGTATCGACTGATTGATTGGCGCAGACGCGGTTTCGGAGGCAAGTTCACTTTGGTCTAGAGGGTGGAACCAAACGAGAGTCACGCGATTTCCTGTGATGCAGTGTCCTGCGTCCTCATGTTCATGGCTGCGTTCCTGGCCTTGACGCTCTCTGTACGTCGTTATTGTTCTGCCGTCATCCCTGAATACCCTCGTTGATCCTGCATATTGTTCTACCCCCCGCTTTCCAACCACTGATTAGATGTCGTACCGACGGGAGAACGCTCGTCGCGACGTCGCATTTGGTGAACTCGATCACGATGCGCCAGTGGACACGTCCGAGCTGGCTGACGAGGTACGTGCCTTGTGCCGTCACCTCGACGTCGTCTCGACACAGACGGGCACACCTTCCTTGTCTCCAGTCGAATACTACACTCACGCTTGCCCATGTATGTAGGCGCCAGGATTCAGATACGTACCGTAGCGTTCGGGAATTATTCCATGACTGTGGATACATTTCCCAATTGGAACCTGTGTAATACGTGTATCAGAAGCTCCTCTCGAATCCTGTCCGAATGTGCTTGCGACAACTCGCGTCTTGCGCTTGCATCTACATACCGAGAGCTCTGGAGCGTGTATTACACTTTTTCGGTTATGGTCGCATTCATCATGATATGGCATCACGCATCCTACGTCAAGTCCTACGTTCAAAGCATCATTATCGACCCGTAGGCACCTATGAAACAAAAAATGTCGTGTTACTTTCGAGGAGTCGTCAGCGAGGTCGTAACGGGCACAAGTGGGACAAGGCAAAAGAACGAAAAGAGATCCGCGATAAACGGCACGGAGGAGTAGGCGCGTTCGAAGATCGCAATGGCGTATGTCAGTGTTAAACCTAGCGGAGATCGTATAACAATGTGTGAAGAGAGCAATGGTGGAATCCGATGGGGTACTAAGTAGAGCGCAAGGGGTAGTTTCCATGGAGAGGTAAATTGGGTAGTTATGCAGACAGAAAGAGAGAAAGGGAGAGAGGACAATGATAATGGTCATCGAAAGAGAGTAAGCTTGAGAATAGTGGCGGTTCGCGGGTCATCCGTATGCCACAATACTTTGATCGTGGGGGATGCAGACGATACGTGGTGCCCGATCGTGTTTCAGAGAGAAAAAGAAAGAGGAGAGAACAAGGAAACGACACCCATTGGTTCATTTGCCACCCTGGGATGCCTGCAGCATCAATGCCTTCTCTTTCAATACAGAGGGGTAGCTGTTCATGAGATGCGCAAGTGCCCTAAGGTCATCTTGATCCAATAACGCAATGGTTAGTTTGGGCTAAGACAGCGACGGTCAACAACAATCTGTACAACAAAAGGGGCAGTGACCTACCGCGCCCTTAATGCCATAGGACTTGATGGCTCGAAAGCTGAGTGCAGGCAACAGCCCAAGTGAGCACACAGAGAATGCGGAAACAACCAGGTACGCACAGTTTATCACCGAGTTGCTGCTTTTGGGCCTGTATAGGTTTATGGAGAAGTTCATCGACGAACTCATCTGTCGCTTTCACAACTAGTGGATCAGCCTTGGGCAGCGGAAGACCAGTCGCTGAGGATGAGTTTGCGAGCCTGATGATCTCTGCAGCGGGCAAACGTGCCAAAGAAGCGATCGTATGGGAAGTCGAGTTCGGTGTCACGGGCACTGGTGAGGACGCTGCAGACGGTCCACGCGACGATAGTGCAGGCGTTTCCGGCGAAGTCTCGAGTGGGGCTGTAGAAACCTTCTTCGCCTGGGGGGTGACAGGCACCGGAGCAGGGGATAGTTCAGCCTTGGGCTCTTCTTCCCCATCACAGCTTTCCAAGACCACCTTTGCATCCGCGATCTTGACTCTAAGCACCTCGACGTTGAAAAGGCACATCGCTCTCTCGCGTTTTGGCAAACTCATGAGCAACTCTACAAGTTCGTTCTGTCTAGACGATTCGATCTTGGCGACAGCAGCAGACATACGATCCCTTTCGGAGGTTGGGGGAACAGAACCAGAAGGCGAGGAAGTGCGTGGAGGCGTAGATAAAGATGCAGAGATAGAGATAGGAGTAGAAGGATGTTCTGGGGCAGAGGCTGTTGCAGCCAATTGACTTGGATCCAATAGACGGGAGTCTTGAGAATTTGCGGGCGACGGAGACTTAGCAGGAGATGGCGTTTTTGGCATTAGAGCCACGCGTGCATTCCCAACTTGGTCCGCAAGCTTGACAGGGTCTTGAATTCCCGCCACTACCTCGCTAAGAGACAAACTGACAAGAGACTCGACGACAGCGTCAAGCTCATCCGCCGGGACGCTCTCGGTCGCTTTGATACGTCTGCTCAATTCGCCTGTGAGTACCTCCTTCCTGACAACGGGTGAGAGTGCCGCAAGATCATCGTAGCGCATGGGTAGGCACAAGGTACCCGAAAGAGCGGCCTAGAAAAGTATAAGACTGAGTTACAACAGGTTCAACGCACACTTACATTATAATAACTACCAGAACCTCTTCTACCCCTGTCAGGGCGATCGACTCCAATGACAGGAGAGCCAAGCACTGAGGAGGGATACCGGGGGCTAGAAAAACCGACATAGCTTTCACCTCCCTCACTTGCAGTCGGGCTTGTCGCACCGCTGGCACTCCGTGGGTGACCATTGTGACCGAAACGCTGGGCCAATTTTTCCTGGCGTAGTTGCTTGGGTTCGTGTAATCTCACGACAAGTTGTTTGGAACCAAGAAGGGCACCGTTCATGGCATGCATTGCGGCGGCGGCTACGGATGCCGATTAGTAAGTAGATACCGCTGCACGGCCTAAATGCCAACCTTGATCAGGTGTTTGATAAGAGACGAAGCCGAACCCGCGACTCTCGCCATTTTCATTGCGCATTACTCGTGCACTGAAGATGATTAAACACGGAATATGTAACGACGGATGCCATTACCTGACAATTTGTCCAAACTAGATGTACTGTTCGAATGAGAAGCCAAACCTCAGAGGAGCGAGTATTTACCTGGCGAAAATGAGCAAAGAGTCCATTCGAGTCAATCTCCGCGTCCAGATTCTGTTTAAAGGAACAAATAGCATGAATGTATGGTTAAGAGTGAATGCACTGTGGCATCACCTTGCAGAATAAGTTGCATGGGTCAATAAGACCACTGTGGCTATTTGAACCCGGTCCTGTCAGGGGTGCGAGTTGGACTTGCTGCCCTGGACCATGGACGAAAATTGGGCCGCGGGGAGGAGTGCCAAATGGATGAGCACGAGGAGGGGAATACTGCAGATATAACATTAGCTAGCAAAAAGGCAAATGAAAAGGGGTGACCTGTGTGGGGTAGGGATACACAGAACCAGATGGTACGAAAGTGGGAGCATGAGCACTAAACTCAGTGGCACTGCCACTAGTCCTCCTGCCCTGGTATACTGTCACAGCAATATTTTGGCCTTCCACTTCGACGCAATGCATCGCTTCCTCAGCGGTGCACGCATCTTCTTCGCGCCAAAATTCGACGACGCCAGTGTCACTTCCAAAACCGGTCTGTGTGCGAACTGATGCTAGAGCGCCATGAGGTCGGAAGAGGTCGTATAATTGGCTATCGGAGAAGCCAACCGGGAGATGCTTCACTAATCGCGGTAACGCGGAGGGAGGAGGAAGCGATGTAGGAGGTGAGGTTGGGGGGTAAGGTGAGAGGACAAGTAGTGCGCTAGGTTGGAGGCCCTGAATAGGACGTGACTGTAAAGTAGCCAGGGCTTTTTCGGCTATGGAAGAAAATGATGATGACTAGAGACATGACGCGCGATGAATGGTCACACCTTTGTCGAGGAACTTGAACTCAATCGTTCCAGAGAGGGGGCGGTTGGTTCCGTCGCGTGGGATATTAGGTCTGAAGGGTGCACAAGACTGAAAAGTAATCGCGAGATTCTCATCCGTAACATAAGGAGGGAGATTGGAGATGTACAGTAGGGGGTCGTGAATATAAGGGTGGGGCTGTGGGCCATCGCTTTCTTGCAATGGAGGTGAGGCATATCCAGAAGCCATCTCTGATGATCTGCAGGGATTGTACGTGATCGTAAATATAAGAGCCAAGTTGCGATCCTTAGACAAGACATCGAAAAGGAGAACATACCCTTTGGAAAACCAACAGCCCGTGTTGGACGTCGAGGTACTTCGTCAAAAACGTTGGCTGCCACAAGAAATTTCGCGCGCGTGGAAACATTACGTCAGCAACCGCATTTGCGAAAGTATCATTCATGCTTAGGCCCATGTCCTGGCATCGTCGAAGATGTCCTCGGAGACAACGTACCATCTGCAGCTGGGGGAACCTGCCACACTGTTCCACTGGCAGTATGACGCCCTGTTTTACCACGTTACACAGATCCGCTCGTTCAGTTAGGTATCTCCAACACTAAGGAATTGTTGACCGTCAACTTGAAGTCTCGTGCTGTTGTTCACGTCCAGCCTGCAATTTCGATGCATTCATAATCATACACTCAGCTTGCCCAAGGCCTATGCTGAAGCTCGAAGGCCAGACCGAGAGAGCATCACTCGCTGCAAGCACCGGGGGGTCTCGTTACAAACACTGATCCATCGTGTTCAATTGAGAAAAAAGGAGCAAGTCGATCTAGATTTCTGTTGAGCCGTTATCATTACGTCCATCTACAATTTGCTGCCCGTCGTTTTGATGCTGCCAATGAACTCCTACCGCTGGTTTCTTTAGTACTCCCGAGGCCACATATGACTTTAGGGTGATTGCTTTGTTTCTCTCGTTTGTTCAAGACATCTCACAATCCATGTGCATTGCATGCTATTCAGCTTGAACCAAACGTAGTTGGTACTGCAACTCGAGTTCCATTCGGTTCTTATATCGCGTCGTTCTATGGACTAAATTTGGTTGTGCTCAATACTCATTAACGAAATGTTAATCCAATCCGCCCGCTCGCTTCAGTTGCCTTACAAAGTGGGATTTCGCTGTTTGCCATTGTTGTGCCCTTCGGAAACGTGCATCATGTCTCGTCTTCATTTGTGGCGCGAGGTGCAGACCACAGAAGATGTATCTCGTTTGCGCTTCTGTCAGAGATAGTGTTTTGCACCTAACTTGCGGGAGATTATACAGTGAGTCTGCCATAAGTACTGAAACGAGTCTAGCATCGATTTGCTTATCGATCACTCGTACATTCAAGAGAAGTCGATCCCGTCTATGTTGGGATGTCTGCCGACCCTTTGGAGAATCCAACGGGGATTAGCATCCCGCTGTCGATTTCACGTTTGAGGATAAATAACAGCAAGTAAAAATAGGCCGTTGAGAAGGATCCCACTGAACAAGTTAGTACAAGATCCTTTTCCCAAAGGAATTTCGTTTGAGACGACTTCACATTGGTCGCATTTCTTCCGACTATTGGTGACGTGATCAATGTGGTATTTGCGCCGGAAATGTGTCAGGACTCAGTTACTCAGGTGCCATTATCGGCATTTTTGGGAGCCGAAACCCAAGTTCACACACTGTAATGCAAGCCCCCCGAAAACATATGTCATTATTTCTCGAACGATATTGGTGTTCCCGGTCGTGTATGTCCGACGTCACGCGTCACGCGTCACAACCGCTGACCTCTTGCGTGCACGTGCCCGCCGAAGCGTCCTCACATCCCTACGCTGCCTCGCCACTTCACGTACGTCCTCGTTGCCCTCCCCCGCCGCCTATCTTTTCGAGCGCTGGTGCTCATTGATCACCCCCGCCGTTTCAGCTCCGAAGATACTCCCATTGTCTACTCGTGAGCCAGCGCTCGCGCCCCCTTGTCACGTCTTTTAGTCCGCCAGCACTCACCATCGCTCCCTGCCATGTCTGTTCAAGCGCAAACACTCATCCATCGCCTCTGCCACGTCCTTTTGGGCCCCTGCGCTCGCCTGTCGCCTCTGCCAGATCTTTTCGGGTTCCCGGGCTCCCCCCGCCGTAATTGATTGAGAGCCGGCGCTTGCCTGTCCCTCTCAACGTGTTGATTCAAGCGCCATCGCTCGTTCCTGGCCTCCCCCATTCTTATCGGGTCCCGCCATGTCTAAATGAGCCCGACCGTTCGCTTCGTGTGCCCGCTGTTCTTTTTCGAGCGCCAACACTTGCCCGACGCCCCCGTCGTGTCTATACCAGCCTAACCGCTCGTTTCGCGCCCCCGACGTGTTCTTTTCGGGCACCGCTGCTCGTCCGCAGCCTCCGCCGTGTTTATACGAGGCCGATCACTGGTTTCGCGCCCCCACCATGGCTTCCGCCTCACCTTCTGAAGCACAGCACCCGTCCATCCCCTGCACCGTGTCCTTTCGTGCCCTACTGCTCCCCACCCTTGCATACGAAGATGATGAGCATCAGTGAAGGACAAGTAGCGTCAATGAATGTTTCATTATAACATATTACAGCCTACATATAATGAAGGGACTGTCGACGACCCGCTCACATCTTGCGAACGTCGCACACCACCAAGTGCCTAACGTGACCCTCGAGCCACCAATCAGCGCTTCAGCGCCGACGGACGAAAGGGACACGGCCCGTCATGCGTCTGAGGCAGCCCGCGCTAGAGCAGCGACGAATCTCGTTACCAATAGATTTGGGCAAGACACCGCCAGTGTCCCGTGTCCTGCATAACGTAACTTGCTGGTACGCCGCTTAAAACTCCCGATGTGTCATTGCATTCGAACTTACCGTAACATGAATATGTGTACCACATTTTTCGACCCTTCCAATCGGTTCCAGATTTCACGATATACAAGCTTCAGAATATAAAAAGGGACACACTAATGATGAGACCTTTTTCTTGTGTAAATTTTATACCCCCACCGTGCGCCTAGTGTTCTAACTAGAAACGATGCACTCTTGGTCTCTCCTTACTTCATTGGCGATCATTGCATCGGCCGTTGCGTCTGGCGACTCCAGCCCGTCGTCATCTTCTTCCTCCCCTGCACCGTCACCTACCGTGCCCTATGCCAGTGATAATCCAAATTACTGGCTATGGACAGCGAACTCTATCGATACCGACCCACAGCCCATCCGTGGGAAACTAGGGGCAGATATCCTCGCCCAAAAGAACATCCCGATAGAGCTTGAAAATTCAGACTCGTTGGCCCCTCCGACGACAGACAACGGCGTCGTGTATGTCGAACCTTCCAACCTCGTTTTCATGTTGCTCACGTAGACGTATCATTAGCGCGAACTTCAAATGGCCGTTTTCGCTCAGTCACAACCGCTTACAGACCGGTGGTTGGGCTCGTAACCAAAATAGTTCGTACCAGTACCGGGAGTATTTCGACAGAGGTGTTAAATTTCTCTAGTTAATCATATGCCAATCGCCACCGCCCTTGCAGGTGTTAACATGCGTCTAGAGGCTGGCGCAATCCGGTGGGTGTCCTCTTGAACTAATTGCGGCGTCTTCCATATTCATAGACACGCAGTGAAATGCATTGGCACACAGATGGCGAATGGGCTTATATGCTCTCAGGCTATGTGCGAGTCAGCTGTTTTACTCCCCAGGGACAGATATACCTTCAGGATGTGGTAGGTGATCCTTTTGCATCGTGTTTTTAATCGTTTTGACCACCCCCCAGGGGCCTGGAGATGTATGGTACTTCCCTGCCGGGTTCCCCCATAGTCTTCAGGCCAAGAACACCACCGCTGATGGAGCCGAGTTCCTCCTCATCTTTGATAATGGTGCTTTCAGTGAAGACTCGACCTTCTTGCTTACCGTGAGTGAAATCGTTCCTTTCACTATTCTTCAAATCAACTGTTGTACAGGATTGGCTGGCACATGTTCCAAAGGAAGTTATTGCCAAGAACTTCCAGTTAGATATTTCGGCGTTCGATCACATCCCAAGCAAGCAGCTGTACATCTTCCCTGGTACGCTATGACTCTATGTCCTTGTCAGGTTCTCAGTCCTGCTCATTTTTAGCCACACCCCCTCCGGAGGACGTGTATAGTGACATGGTTATCCCAAATAACACTCCTTTGAACTATACATTCCCACTTTCTAAGCTACCAGCCACCAATGCACCTGGGGGGTCCTATAAGGTCATCGACACCCGGCTGTTCCCTGCAGCCACCACGGTCAGTGCAGTAGACGTTACTGTGGAGGTTGGCGGCATGCGGTACGTGTATTTCACGGATGTTTGTGCGAAACTTCACCTACTGGTTCCCGTGCAGAGAACTCCACGTAAGTAATCTTCATAATACTCGTTTCAATAATTAACCGCTTCCCAAGTGGCATCCAACAGAACCAGAATGGACCTACTTCATGTAGGATGATTGCTGTCAGCAGTAGCTCACTAGTCTGATTTGTCATTCAGTTCAGGTACAGCTCGCATTACAGTTTACGCTTCGTCCGCCAGCGCACAGACAGTTGACTTCCAGGTAAGCAGTACAAAAACTAGTAGACCTCCGTATTAAACAAAGACGGTGATTCAGGCTGGTGATATTGCATACATCCCGCCTTCATATGGTTAGTCTTTCCAGCTGTCCAAGGTCAAACAATCCAACGGACATGTCATTGTTAGGTCACTACGTCGAGAACACTGGCAATTCGACTTTGCACTTCCTCGAAATCTTCCGCTCAGGTATGCCCATGTGTGCGTGTACCTACTTTTGCTTTCTCATTGTCTCCAATCCAGGCGAGGTTGAGGATATCTCCTTAAATCAGTGGCTTGCATTCGTTCCCCCTGAGCTTGTCAAAGCTCATCTTGACGTGGACGATGCCACTATTGCCAAGTTCTCCAAGGTCAAACAAGAACTCGTGGGTCCCGCTCAGACGACTGCGTGATGGGAAGGGATCATTACTTCCATCATTTATTTTTGAACATCGATTCAAACCTACATGTATCATTTATTTTTCTGTCACGCCCCATCCATACTAAGCCTTGGGACAATATAACTGAAAGGAGTCGAATTTCTTAATGCCATGTCCGGTTAGTGCAGGGTCGAATCTCAGGATCATGGCTGGTCCCGAAGTCACGGTAAGAATGTACTGATTTGATACGGTACTTATCCAGATCCGTTCTGCCACAGAGTTGTGGCATGCGGCGTCGAAGCGTCTCGAAGTAATAGACCCTTGTATGTAATGCGTCTATGATGAGTTGCCACATTTCAACTTTCCAAAACGATCTAGAGCGGGGATGTACATACGTTCATAAAGCATTCATATTCCCGCTACCGATAGGTAAGTATTATTGGCGATGTTGAATGTGATCCGATTTGGTTGGGAAAAATAGTTACTTGGCATTTTCTCCATTACATATTACTGTTTCGGAAGAAAGGGAGGCCCATTACTGGGAACAGTGTAGCCGATTGATAAGTAACTATTACATAATACATTTCGACATGGCGGAGTAACTTGAAGTGCAGTTGATGCCGGCACCTCCCACTCAGCGGTTGAGCAATATTCATGGTGCTTACCGCACACCTTACCAGAAAGAGATACGCTCCTGCAGTGGTGGAAAGGGGAACCAGTCATTGTGGTTCACAGGTTCCTGTTTCTGGTTAAGTGCACAACTATCATAGAGTCGTGCATAAACGTCGGTGCATAGCGTTACTAGACCTGGAAGTCACCAGTGCGGAAGACTCGCTCATGTTAGACAGGTGCCTCTGATCCCAACATTCCAGCACACTACTTATGCTTCCTTCCTTTCAACGTCGACCTGGAAAGGTGACCTCCTTAAGATCGTTGACGCGGGGACGAATCAGCCAACAATTGTCGACTGTACTGTCCAGTGACGTGACATTCACGTGATGACTGTGTTCAGCGCGTTTCTGTCAGAATGTCATTGCCAACACTGACCGTCAGCATCACAAAGACTGTGTGGCATGTCAGAACCAACCAAGATGGAACAAGACGACGTCTTCACAGAGTCGTCCCCCATCGTCGACATTGAAGTTCTGGAAGCAGCGAAAGAGAACATCCAGCCACTCGCATCGGGCCGGCGTGTCACCACACTTTCCGCAATCCTGACAACCCCACATGCCCAGCGCGATGCACAACTCAATTTGGCGCGTACACGGCATAGATTGAATGTCGAAGTCGCGCTCCAAGACGAGGATGACGACCCACTTGAGGCCTACGTCCGTTTTGTCAATTGGACAGTAGAAAATTATCCCCAAGGACAAAGTGCCGAATCTGGTCTCCTCGAACTATTGGAGGAGGCGACAAGAGTGCTCAAGGGTGACCGTGGTGGAATATGGAAAGGGGAGCTCAAATACCTCAAGCTTTGGATATTGTACGCGAGCTTCGTCGAGAAACAGACAATGATCTACAGGTTTTTGCTCGCAAACGATATCGGGACGAGTCATGCCCTCTTGTATGAAGAATATGCAGCGATACTCGAGCGGCAAGGGAGGTGGGTTACATTCTTCGTCGTGGGTGGTATTCGTCGAGTAACGTATGACTTCTTTATTCCAGGAAGAGTGATGCGGATTCGGTTTTCTTGCTTGGAATCGCTAGGCAGGCCCAACCGCTCGATCATTTGCAAAGCAAACACTCGGAGTTCCAAAAGCGGATGATGTCTAGTCTCTCGATGCCGCCGCCCCCTTTACCAGAACCATCCACCCGACGTACCGCGTTGGGCATCACGGCCTCGTCATCTTCTGGGCCTCTCCGGCAGGAACGGGCACCGTCGTCATCCCAAGGCGACGTCTTCGGCTCGGGGTCGAGAACAGCCTCTAATTCCCGTCTTCAGATCTTTGTCGACCCGACGGGCTCCGAGCCTCAGGAGGAGTTACCCATGCCATATCCAGATATCGGGACACGTAAATCGCGCGTCAAGGAGAACGCGCCCGAGGTACAAAAAGCAGCCGGGACAACACTGAAAAACGCAGGACGTGCACGCCGCATAGCCTCTGGTTCGAGCACATTCGGCACCAACGCTAGTACTCCCAAAATCGTTCCGTACAGGGACCCCGGTCCAGAGGGATTCGTTGAAGGAGAATCAGTACCGACAAAGTTGCCTCCAAAGACGCCTGCCCGGAACGCCACCATGGTGCCGTTCCGGGATTCAGACTGCCCGGAGCGCGGCACTCTTTGCACTCCGAGATTCACGCCGTTTCGTGATGAGGTGAGCTTCTATATCCTTTGTATAATGTGCGAGTGCGTTCTCAAGATGGCACACTCATCTGCTATTGCATGAATTGACTAGCCTGAGCCACCTGTCGGCTCGACGGGACAGGCTGCATCCGAAACAGTCATGAAGCCAAAAGTCGCAAGCAAAGGAATTGTTATGCTTTCCGAAGCTGAAGCTTTGCGCAAGGACCCCTTGAAAAACTACTCCGCGGACGAATGTCACCTGGTAGATGGCTGAAGGATATGAGATGTGACCCTTCTTTCCCTGCTCCCTATCTATTCCCTTCAATTTCCCGTTTACACTAAACACCTTGTTACATTTAAATGCCTTGGTTTTTTCGAATGAACTGCAGTCACGTGGAATCCCCAATATGGAAAATACCCCTGAGTTGCGACCGCAGTAGATCTCAGTTGATCACGACGACGACGCAGACTATTCGACACTCGCCTTATCTTCTCAACGTACAGAAGACGCAATGACCTACTCGCGACAGGCACTCTATCCGTGCAATCCTGGAACGGAGCGTGGTCGATCGACGAAGCTAGCTGCAGCCAATGTCAAAGGCTCCGATAAGATCATCTATGCCACTGGACGCAGCGTGATCGTAAGTTGTCTCCTGGTATCTCGCCTCGGGGGATTACATGTAGCTCACGTTGTTACAAGGTCCTCGATCTCAAGGTGAGTTTCAAGTGTCGCGGTCTGCGCTCACACTCAGAGTCGGTGGATCATTGGTGGTGATATCTAGCATCCGGGTTTGAGCACGTCGTTCACGGGGCACACCAGAGAGACCACTGTTGCGCGGTTCTCCCCATCTGGCTTCTACTGCGCTTCGGCGGACGTGTCTGGACTAGGTACGCCCACGCACATTCATCTTATATCGCGTGATTGAGCCTTCCGTGACTCGTTGCTGGCTGCATCGATTGCTAGTGAAGATTTGGGATACAGTCAAAGCTGATCAGTCGGTCATCGCCGAGTACAAGGTCTTGTCTGGGCATATGTGAGTTTGAGTTTCCAATGCTGATCCGAGTCCTCTACATGCCTGAACTAGTAACGATCTCGCGTGGGATGCAGACAGTGAGCGGATCATCGCCGCAGGAGACGGTCGGGAGAAGTATGTATGCTCTCCGTTTGTTTCATTCGTTTTATTCCTTGCCTGCCCCATGAAGATTCGCACATGCATTTCTACGCACCACCGGTGCGTCGACGGGGGAGATCACAGGCCACTCCAAGGTCCGCTATTCTTCTCACCGTCGGTGACTTTTGGGGTTTATGTGTCCTTTTCTCGGGATAGGTTATCAATGCGGTATCTATTCGCCCGAAGCGACCCTATCGCGCAGTCACAGCGGACGACGGCGCGTTGATCAATTTCCATCAAGGTGCGTTTTCTCTTTCATTTACTCAACGTCATTGGCTTGAACATTGTCTCCAAGGGCCGCCATTCAAATATGTCAAGGTACATCATGTTCAGATAGTTGACCTACGTGTTGTATATCATTTGACGACAGACGATCCGAGAACACACAAAATTCGTGCAAGACGTCAAATATTCGCGCGACGGGAATCACTTTCTCAGCGTCGGATCAGATTACAAGATCGTCCTGTACAATGGAGAGGATGGGAATAAGATTGTGGACGTCGTGGATAGCCCACACAAGGGTAGCATCGTACGTCCTGCTCGTCCCTGCCATAAATTTGGGACGTGGAAGATGAAATGCGAAACGCGAAATTGACCCAGATGGCGTGTTCGTGGGGCTCAGCCAGCGATCAATTCGTCACATCGTCGATGGACAATACTGTTAAGTTGTGTGAGTGTCTGTTGTCCGGACTTCCCACTGTCGTTGGCCATTGATTGACATCGTATCAGGGGATGCGAGTACACAGAAAAACGTGACGACATGGTCATTCGACAAGGGCATTCCAAACCAACAGGTCGGAAATGCGTGGGTGAACGCGCACGAGGTTGTTTCGCTCTCCATGGGCGGCGACCTCGGAGTTCTCGACGTGCGCGAAGGCAACGGCAAGGCCACGCGTGTCATACAGGTCGGTACCATCCTTACCTCCATATCAAACGCAACTCCTCTCTGACGCCCAAGTTGCTCCTTTGCCACATCTGACTACATAGGCTCCTCAAAAATCTATAACATCAGGTACGCTTTGTGTGTCCGGAAGTGATACATTTTTTGTTGGGACGGCCGATGGACGTGCGTTTCGGTATGATACCAGCTCGGCAGAGGCGGGGTGCTCTGCGCGAGTCCAGGGCGAGAGTCACACGACACTCGTGTCAAGCATGGCGATAGGTGTCAGTGGACAGGTCTATTCCACTGGGTTCGACGACAAACTGAGGGAGGTTGACCCGGCCGCTGGTTTTACGTGCGTGTTTCCATAAGCCAAAACCCTCGATGATGTGGGACTGAATGGGATTGTGAACAGAACAACTATGCTTGCCCTTAGTGGCCAGCCGACGTCGCTTGCGAGTACAGGGGACGGGACGTTGTTTGTTGTCCAAACGGAAAAGACAGGGAAAAGCATTTTGCAAGCGGTGCGGCACAACCAAATTGTGTATACCCTTCGACCAACGTACAAGGCGGTCTCGGTTGCCGCGTCGGGCAACAGGGTCGTCGTGGGCAACGGGGTACGTCCCTCTTTTTTCTGTCGCGTCATATCGTCAAGTACAATACAATTTCGAATGCAGGACGATAACAAGGTTCACGTGTACGCCTGGGACGGCGGTGCATCGACGCTCGCAGAAAAAGCTACGTCGGAGCGCTTGGGTTCTAGAGGTCAAATCACTACAGTGTCAATCTCGCCAGAGGGGGGGTATGTCGCTGCCGGAGACGTGCGTTGTCTTCCTTTCTCTCTCTATCCTTTTGGTTTGCCTTTCCTTCAGTTATATAGGATAGCTGACCTTTGTAATTAGTCCATTGGCAAAATCATCCTTCTGAACGGCAACACTGCCGAGGTGTGTTCCCCCTGCTCTCTTGCCTCTCGTACATTCCTCACACACCCTCTCACAGAAACACACCGACAGATGGACGCACCACACGGCTCGCATCACCTCTCTTGTCTTCACTCCTGGTCCCGTCGCGACGCACCTCGCATCGACCTCGCTCGACACGCACGTGTACGTGTACTCCCTTGAGGCTCCATTTTCGCGATACGTTCATGTCGCGGGCGCCGCCCCGATGGGCGGGGCCGTTGTGTCTTGGCTGCCTGGAGAGAAGGATAGGTCGTCCGGGAAGGTGGATGGGAAGAGTACGGGAAGGGTGCTGAGTGGGGGTGCTGATGGCTGTTTAAGAGTGTGGGAGGTGGTCTTACCTTGATGCGAGGATGAAGGTTGGACTTTGAAGAAAATGACGGACGACAATTCGTGTTTGCAGTACATATGTATGTGTCAAGGAGAGCCTGCGGACGCCATCAATCCCGCATCGTTTTGTGGATCCGTCAAACAGACGTCTACTCAGTCAGCCAACATCATCATGTCTATTATCGATGGGTACAATATATCACTATATTCGTTAACATGAAACGAAATTTCATCCGTCATCCCGCCAATGCCTCCTCCACAGCCCACAGTCCAACCCGTGCCCACCGTCCGTCCGTCCGTTTCAGATACGCCAGGACGGAGTCTGGCATTGGCTTTGTCCCTCTTCCATCAACACCCGCAGTTCCACGACCACGCAGCGCACCCACTGCCTCGCTCACATACCCTGCCAATAAACGTGGGGTGAGGGGGACATATGCCTCCTCGTTTACCTCCGGATCTGAGACATACCCCAGATCCACGTCCGCATCGTGCTCATCTCCTGCTCGGTGTCCAGGCCGTCGAGGCGCATGATAGTGCGAATAAAGTGACGCTGACATCGACGAGGTGTACAACACCGATGTGGACAGGTCAGCTAGTGTGGATTGCGCATACGAGCGCGAACGTGACGTCTCGTCCCCTTTCCATAGCCCGCTGTCATCCTGATTCTGGTCTCCAACCCCTTGAGGAAGTAGTGGTGGTGGCACTGGCAACGGTCGCACATCGCCATCCCAAAGCACGATACTCCCCTCTTCGTACAACTTGACCACTGCCCACGAGAAAAGCCGTTTCATCTTTCTGCGCGGTGGATCTGTGGGTAACGTATTTTCATTTACTCTTGTCGATGCGGAATTGGAGGATGATCCACGTGAATTGTGACTCTTCCTCTGCTTATCTCGATCGGCCTTGTCTCGTTTTCGCCTTTCAGCCCGGACGACTCGTGCGGCTAGCAACGCTAGCTCGGGTACGCGTCGCAGGTGCGACAACGTGAAACCCAGTGTCGGTCCATCCTCGGCTTCGTCGCAAATTTCGTCTCCTGCAATTGGACGAGGGCGCGGTGTCGGTTCGTCACCCCCATCTTCGTCTCGCGTGTGTTTCGTTGGTGTCGAGAGCGCTCCAAACGTACTCCGGGTCGGAGACGACAAGAAATTAGGAAAAGGAGGCGGGGCATTGTCCATGTAATGTTTGACATATAATCGGAATGTATTCCCAGTGAGATCGTGCGTATGTAGACGGGATGGGTGTCGCAGTTTGAGTTTGCATTGTACCTGGTAGTGCAAGAGAACAATCATATGCCCACATGTTAAGAAACTCATTAAGACAGAACTCACCTCGTGAGATTTGACAGGGCTGGGTTGTTTGCACGGACTAGAAGGCGTTGAAGATGTAATAGATGATGCAGTGGGCGAGGAAGGGACGTGAGCATGAGTGGGGTATGAGGTTGGCATAGTCGAAGGTCGATTTCGATTCTGAAGCGGCATTGGCATTGGTGGTGGAGGGAGTGTGTACGACATAGTGTTGGAATCAGGAGATGTTGTACTAGAGAAGATACTCGCATCTGCAGCAATTCCTGCAGGCGACGTCGACGAATCGCATGGAGGAATGTGCGTGGTGGATTTGGGAGGTGGGACAAAAGGAATAGCGCGAGAATACTTTGTCTTGTGGAGCTCTATGACACGCTCTAGGTGCGCGATCTCGTCAAGCGAGGAAGCACAAGGGTCTGGGAGTGTGCGTAAGCGAGGCAGAGTAGAGGAAATGAAAGGACAGACCAATCGTATCCGCATAGATCTGCTTCGACTGGTAATGTCGCACGACTCTGCCGACAACACGCACTGGGTATCCGGGGTCTGTGATTGGAGGCGGGGGCTCGGTCTTGTCGAGACGCGGTTTCTTCGGCGAGGGACGTTGGGGGTCAGACTTGGTGCCCAAACCTTTGGTTGATCGTGGTGGTGAACGTGGTGCCGGCGCGGGTGGAGCCGGGTGAGGATAACGAAGAATGCAGTCGACCACAGCGGTGCCGTCATCAACTGGTGATGCTGGTGAGCAATGAGAGGATGGGAGGGGGAAGTGACTAACTTGTGTATATGGCACGCTTATCATAGACCTGTATTGCGACGACCATGCCAACGAGCAAGACGGTTCGACAAGGGGTGTGTCCAAGCCAGAAAAAGTCGGTGTCTGGTTTAGTGAGTAAGGTGAGCCGAGTCCAAGGCGGAGACAGACCTTTGCTGTGATGTTGACGCAAATTGAGTACGTCGCGCACGAAACACGGAGCGATGGCGTCTTTTGTCAGGGTCCATTGCCAGATTTTCTGGTCCGACATCGAAGTAAGAGGACAAGGAGGAGCGCGACTCATTGAACGCGTGACAAGTCAAAGTCACGTGAATGTCACATTGATAGTCACGTGAGTAACCCCTCTCTCTGTCACCGACGACGACGACGACGATGAAGGCGCTCACCGCCCATCTTACCGCACTCCAGACCCCGACCCCATACAACGCCGCCGTCGCACATCCGTTCCTCACATCCGCGGCCTCGTTATCCCTCCCCACTCTCCGCCTCGCCCTCTACCTCTTCCAGGACCGCATCTACGCTGCCCAGGCCTACCCTCGCTTCATCGCCCAACTCCTCACCAAGATCCCCCTCAATGACACCATTCATGCCCCGTTCGCAACGCGCACCCTCACCATCCTTACAGGATGTCTCACCAATATCGTCCGCGAAGTCGCATTTTTCGACACCACTGCCCGCCAATACAATCTCCCCCTAGACCACGGCGCATGGCGCGAACGCAAAGCCACGCGCGATTACACGGCAGAGATGGCTCGCATCGGCGCGTTGGCGTCGCTCGAGGAAGGTCTCTTGTTCTTGTGGGCGATGGAAAAGGTACACTGCCCCACTATCTTTGTCTTTCCCTACTGATCACTTGCAGATCTACTTGGATGCGTGGTCCAGGGTCTACGATGCCCTCTCGGAGGCTTCCTTGTGTCAAGTGCTTGAAGCTCAATCACAAGCAGACCTCACAGCCAAGGCGATCACAGACCTCTCTTACAACTGGTCTAACTCCAATCCCGATTTTGCGCAGTTTGTACAAGAGCTTGGTGATCTCGTGGATGACTACTTCCTCCCCGTCATGGCGGGTCAGTCGTTGGCTGGACGCAGCGCACGAGACACCCTTGGTCACGCAGAAGCGATATGGGCACGGGTCGTCGAGCTAGAAGCAGAGTTTTGGCCCAACGAGGGTGAAGAGGACACATTGCGCGCGAACTAGGAGACAATAAAGGTACATCCGAACATTACACATTTGTATTCTTACATGAAATGACACTGCTGACTGCTGATTGACTCACTAAAGTATCGGGGAGCGCTATTAGTATGTCTGTGGCCCTTTCACGTCCGACCTTCCAAACTGAGCTACATGACCACCAATCCTAGACCTTAGTTGAATGCAATGATGTTGATGCTAGTGTCATGCGAAGATTGGCCTTGTGATCGACGAAAACTCGACCTTGTCAAACGTGATGTCCTGCTGCCATTGGGCTGTGGCTTGGTAACGGCACCACCCTCAAGGTCCACGTATTGACAGATGCTAATCTCGATCTTCTGGATGGGCGATCCAGCAATCCTGTGCGCTGTAGAGGAGTGTGAACTCACTCGATGTCGCTGGCCCTCACGCTGAGTCGCCAGTTGTGCTGCTGAGATCAATGAAGACGACTTAGCTTGGGATGACGAACCGGCGCTCAAAGTTGACATGCACGGCGGATGGGTTGTGGGATTCTCCCATTTGTCCCCCAACGAGAAAGTCCAGCTCTGCAGGTGTGAGGACAAAGATGTGAGCGGTGCTGCTGTAGAGCGTTATGGCAAGTCAAGTTGCGATGTGACGGTCAGCCCAAGTGGAGTAGGGAAGTGGAACAGTTCCTGCTTCGATAAACGAGTCGAGGTCTAGGGTGCGAATGCCGTGGTGCACGAGCGATGCACGCAGCAGAGCCAATGTCGAGCTAGGGGTTGGTTGGGGGGATGGATAGTCTGGGTCGCGATTGGGGCGACTCGACAGGGTCTGGGTTATAAATTGTATCGCGTCAGTGCTTCTTCGTCGACTGCCGATGCTACTCACGAGGATCGATTGATGGATGTCATCTGGGTCGACATGTATGGCAAACAAGTACGGATTTCAATCAAAGTTACGCACCAGTAGTAACGAGTGTCTGGTTCAAGTGAAAATGAAGTTGCGCCATTGAAACCAATTCGTATTTTTATGAACGAATGCACATCTCCATCCTGGATGATCCCCGCTCACACATGGAGTAGCCAGAAATTAACAGGACGACGTAATGCATAGCATATTTTCTAACACATGATAACCATGACATACCGACCGACAATGGCAATAGCCAAGCCCCAACTGGAGATAGACACCTGGACCAACTTAGAGCTTTCCCAGAGCGGGCGCGTTGGGGTTCTGGCCGGCAGCTTTGGCACGTTTGCGGAACATTTGAGTAGATTTGTAACCACGGATACCACCACCCCACTGACGGCGCTGCTCTTCGTATTTGTCGGAGCTACGGTGAAAGGATACTGTTAGTTTGCACGGGCTATCAACGCACAATGAAGCTCACAAGTTGGCTTTGGCGGCACTGATGAGTGTGGCAAGTTCGCGTTGGTCCTCACTCTTGACGTCCTGAAGTGCCAGAACAGCAGCGGTCTTCTTGTGTACGACTGTGCCTAGACGAGCCTTGCCCTTGACGATCACATAGGGGATACCCATCTTGCGGCAGAGAGCAGGGAGGAAGATGACGAGTTCGATAGGGTCGACATCGTGGGCAATGGCAACAAGGGAAGCCTTCTTGGCTTCGATGAGGGCGACGACGTGATTAAGACCGTGTTTGACAAAAAGAGGTTTCTTGTCTTTAGTTGCCTCCTTTTGCTCGGCGGTAGCTTTGGCGATGGTTTCGAGACGTTCCTTCTTCTCGGCCTTGCTCTCGGGGCGGTATCTAGACTATCCGTAAAGACACATCCAGACCTATCAGCTGTGAACATACTTGTCGAGAAGCTTGAACAACTGGGTGGCCGTATTCTTGTCCAAGGTATGCGAGAACTGTGCAATGGCAGGAGGTACTTTGAGACGCTGGCGAAGAATGACTTTTTGACGCTGAAGGCGGATGTATTCGGGCCACTTGACAAAGCGGGTCAAGTCGGTCTTGGGACGAATGTCCTGACCTGTAAGTAGGGATCAAAAAAACCTGTGTCACTAAGGTAAACTGGAGTGCCATACCAATACCGAAGTTGCGTGGTTTAGCCTCGAAAAGAGGGTTTTTGGTGGACTTGGCAGCTTTGTTGGCAGAGCCAGGGGCGGGGGCGGGTTTCTTCCCTGAACCAGGTTTGGCTTTGGGGGGCTGGTCATTGAGACGAGAACAGAGTCAGTCGCACGTTCATCACAGGGGACGGACGAGAGCGATCGCCACTGTGTCTCGGAGCTCTAGCACTCTGCTCGTGATCGAGCGAGTCCAGCAATCAAGCAAAAGCGTCCTCGTTGTCACACAACTCTGCTCTCGCTGGCACGTGAGGCCATATGTTGCTGAACCAACTATGTCGAAAGTTGATTAGACAACATCAGAGATACATCCAGAGCATGTACTCGCCATCCATCCTGTCGCGGTTGACTGCTGCGGATGTGTCGGTGCCAGTGTAATCCGAGACGCAGTTTTGATTGCCCACCGTCGACTCACCATCTTGATTCTTGTCTTTGAGGCTGAGGCTGATGTCGATGTGTTGAGGGAAAGTGTCGCGTTAGAACGAATCACTCGCCCGAACGTTTCCAACTCCGCTCGGAACCTGCCGAAGAGACGTGCTTACGTGCTCGCGGATACGTCGCCCGAGACATGTTCACCGTGACCAATGCCCTCCGACGACGGGTTCTCCCCCTCACTCGGTCGTTCTCTACCTCACCGCCGCCTCCCCGATCCGGTAACTTCCGCACCCTCTTCCTCGTCGGCACTGTCTCTGTCGGTTTCTACACTACCG
This sequence comes from Xanthoconium separans, assembly GCA_038089695.1. NCBI lineage: Eukaryota > Fungi > Basidiomycota > Agaricomycetes > Boletales > Boletaceae > Xanthoconium > Xanthoconium separans. Next base: position 96,242 of record JBBPLG010000009.1, on the reverse strand, counting down.
GTGCACTCTTTCCCCATCCCTACTTCACCTTCCTAGCACCCCGACCCGCACCCGGCCCGCCCTCCGACCCCGACTCCCCCGACTCTCTTGCCTACACCGCCGACCTCGAACGCGCACTCCAGTCTCAACCTCTCCTGCAATCCTGCCGCGCCGCCACCGATGCCGACGATTGGTACGAAGTCCGACCATATATGCATTTCCCAGAGGACAGGCGTGTAAACAATCTTTCTGCCGGCGCGTTACGAGGTCCAGGAAAGTTGGCTCTCATGCCGATGGTTAGAGCCCGGTGGGACGAGACCGAGTCAATCGTGATTGTGCACGTAGGGAGGGGGCTGTGCGGACACGATGGCATCGTTCACGGTGGCCTCCTCGCAACTCTCTTGGACGAAAGTCTGGCGAGAACGGTGCGTGGGAACGATGGATAACTTCGGATGACAGTCTCTTTTGAACGTCGAGTCAATAGGCGATCAATAATCTGCCAGACAAGATTGGCGTCACCGCGAAGCTCTCCATCACTTACAAGGCTCCGACCTTTGCAGACCAGGTAGAGCGCTCCCCCTATGTCTTACCCATGCCTTCTCAGCTTCTTCTTTCAGTTCATTGTGATCAAGGTCCGTCTGGAAGACAAGGCCGGTCGCAAAGTTACCGTGTCCGGACGTGTCGAGGACCTCAAAGGTAACCTCCTGGTCGAAGCCAAGTAAGTACTCGTCTCTATTTGTCCGAGTGCACATGCACATGCGATCACCCCAGCGCCTTGTTCGTACAACCCAAGTACTCAAAGATGCTTAACAACTCCGTCGTCAAGAAAGCCATGGGTGAACCAGAGCCGAGGGGAAAGGATCCAGTGTTGTTGGCAGAGGGTATCCCTCCACCCGCTACTAAATCATAGATATGTGAAGGTTTCGACTTTTTGGGGGAGCTGATGCTTCAGTTCATAGAGAACACGGTGGATCATCGCTATACATGAGATATCACATCCTGAAATACCCCACACAATACCTCCTGTAGTGCTGGCTATTTACGTTTGGGTCATTGACCCATGCTTCAGAGATCGGGCGAGTGATTGAGGAAAGAGCCTTGCGAGGGGCAACAGGATATTGGTGAGGCCAGCTGCCGGAAGCCTAACCTTGATAGGTGCTTCGATTGGCGTTGTAGCAGATTACCCTTGAATGCCTCGTGTCATAACTGCACGCACAGGCCAGCTCCCAAATCGCCGTTCGAGTGGCTGTCGAAATTCGCACGAAGAATGATGAACTGATTCCTGTGCATGTGCGTTCTAGCCTGTGTCCAACACCTGCATCGTGGACCCAGCACGAATTGGATCGTCCACAACTCTGTTCTGATTTCAAGCTCATTGATCACTCTAACAAGCTTCTAATCATATCCTGGCTTTCGTGGCTCATACAATCAGTATATCACGGTTAATCAGCACAACACATGGATGTCCATGGTAAGATGATCTTGTTCTTACCTCCAATCCACTTTTAGTTTTTTTCCAGGTCCCAATTTTTGCTTATCGGCGGAGAGGGAAACGATACGAGACTCTGCTCCGAGTCATTGTCATTTCGTCTATAATGAAACGCCCAGTCGTAGGTCTCACCGGCTCACCGCACTGTCTTGCTAGTGACTTTCTGATCAGCATCCACATCCCTCGACGTCAAACCCAAAAACATAATCCTCTTTGGGGAAACTGGCGCAGGAAAGAGTTCAGTGATCAATCTGATGGCTGCCCGCAACGTCGCGTCTGTCTCTCCAGACTTGGAGGGTTGCACGCTAGACGCAACAGATTATTATTTCACTCTTCCTGGCACAGAAAAGTCGTTGCGCGTCTTCGACACAGTCGGGCTCGAAGAGCCAGAGATGGGTGTCACCACCTTCCTTGGCGCCATAGAGAAGGCTCATCAACTCATCACGACCCTGCACAACTCTGGTGGCATCGATCTGCTCCTCTTTTGCGTCAAGGGTGGCAGAGTCACAAACACGATGCAACGAAACTATCGTCTCTTTTTCGAAATCCTCTGCGACAAGCGGGTACCCCTTGCGATCGTCGTCACGCACCTGGAACATGAGGACGTCATGGAGGATTGGTGGGTCAGGAACAATGAAACGTTTGCACGATATGGCATTCGTTCTGTCGCTCACGCGTGCATCACTGCCCTCCCGGCTCGCGTAACGTTGTACCTGGAGAAACGAATTCAGTCGCGCAGGGCTCTTCGAACGCTGTTTGATGGTGCCCTCAGCAGCTCCAATCCTTCTTACGTTCAGGTCGTACGAAATTGGCTCACCGCCTTCATTGAAAAGTTTTGGTCGCTTTTGACGAGTTGGACGTCTTTCAGGAAAAGAGATATATTAAGGAAACTCGAAGCACGTTGTGGCTTTTCTCATGATGAGGCGGAAAGATTGGCGGAGATGATCACGAGGCATGGTACTTGACACAGAACATGGCAGATTGATAGTTGAATGCATGAGATATAGCAATGATATACATAGCCGTGAGGCGAAGAGCATGTTGGATATGCAGAACATGGCGACCATTATCAAGTAATCTCAAGGGTGATAGGAGCGAGCACAACAAACACCCCAATCGTTTGGTACACTCCAAGTTAATCGTTCAATGATACAAATGCACATAACCCAACGTTAGACGTTCGACATGCACGCAGCCTACAGAAATGGTGACTCCATAAAGCCTACATAGATGGACACCCTAGGGTCGCCGCTATGAATACGAACGGTGTACGAATGTGCTGACGTACTTACCGAATAGTTTCTCGAAGGAATTGAGGCCCTTAACCTCGACAGGATCGACGTAAAACCTTTCAACCATCTCATCTAACTTTGCTCGTGCATCACGTGGTGTGCTGGGGAGGGGGAAAAAATGTGCGTTGATGTCGCTATATTGCGAAAAAAGCGTGTTTTGGCACACTCCAGCAGATTCATCATCAGGGCAACCCTCTAGTGCAACGATCACCGGACATAGCTGTCCATTTGCCGTGTAGTAGAGCCCCCTCAGTGGATATACATCCTTCGGCGGAATGCCTTCATTGGTCAGAGAAGTGTGAAAGACGAGCGCGCCAACGTTCTCCAACATTTTGGATCTGTGTAGGGTATGCTCGTCCACCTGAACAAACTTGTACTGCCTATCGCCTATCCTCCTTATCCCTTCGTTCCAGACAGTGTTAGTGCCTGAAAGGGGGTCAGTGAAGGAGCCACAAACAAACACCTTCCGTGTGGTTGCGGTATGTCCCATGCGGAAACCACTGCGGATTATGGGCCACACCCATTGCACAAGTGATGGATTAGATCTCCAAGCCGGGAGCCTGGAGTACTTGACCACGAGCTCGCGCAAACGTTTCTGTGATTCAGAGCGTCGCTGCTGTAAGGTATGATCCCTGACATCGAGTGTCGTCACGCATGCATGCGCATCGAACCGCATCTCGTATCGCCGCAGTGCCGCTTCGTTTGCACTCCACCACGTCTCCATCTCCTCCGGATGGTGCTCCAGGCCAGTCACGACCAACGCAACATGCACCTTCTTCCGACAGACAGTGACGTAAAATAGGTCGTAGTTGCGTTTAAGGGCCCTGGTGAGTCGGCTGCCGCGGATGCAATATATGATCAGATGGATGCCCCCAGAGTGTGCTAGGTTGCCCATCAGCTCTCTTAGGTTTTTCTCTGCTGCCTTGGCAGGTACTGTCCCGTCTGTTCCTTCATCCAGCCCTGTGGTATCCCAGAGGGTGCACTTCACGCCGTCCACCGTGACAAGGTATGGGACGTGTTCGAAGGTACACCCGAGAGCATCATTTGAAGTATCCGCGAGTTTCCGCCCGGCAATCAGGTTGATCATGGATGACTTTCCGACACCAGTTTCACCAAAGATGACGATATTTGGCGCATAGCTATATGTAGCCTATCAAGATGTTCAGTCGCGAGAAGAAACGGGGATTCTTCAACATTACCTGCTCTCGTTGGTTGGCGACTAGATCAGACTTAGTGGAACATGGTGGATCATAATGTGCAACGCTTTGCTCAGTATCCAGAGCGGTGGGCGGTGTGACACCGATTGTGTCTATATGATGGGACGTAAATCCGCCAGGCATTCCTGGGGGGTCCTGGGTCCTGTTTAGAGGCCTGGAGGAGTCATATGGTGTCGTATAGAGATCTGAAGGTCCCTATAAAAATATACATGAGAGAGGACAGGGAGGAGAGAAATATATTTTACCTCTTTTCCTTGTTCTGCATCTAGAGTGGACTCAGCAGTCAAATGTGGGTGGTCCGAACATGTAATACTACTCTCAGGCTGCTCAATATCTGGGATGACCAACAGTTCGTGTTGAAGGTTGTCTTGCGTGGGTAGTGACTCTAGCGAGCCAGTAGAAGATTCGATATGCACAAAGTCCTGGGAATAAAAAGCTTGGTGGTAGAACTGAGTAAAGCGTCGTACAACTTTACCTCTTCTGGCTGCTCGACGACTGGTTCTTGCTTTGTGATGGAAGCATGTGGCGGCGCGTTTGAGCCTACAGGATCAGGGCTCGGAGCAACGTGAGATTGGCGTTGTGAGGCTTGTTCTCCATCCTGATCAAGATAACAACAATTAGGGAATGATTCCGTCCGATGGGAGCCGATTTTCAGTACTGCGTTGGGTACATATACTTTCAATATCTACCTCTTTTTCTTGTTCTGTTGGCCTGTGCTCGGAGAGGAATCTTGTGGAGATGTTTTCCATTGTGTCGCTGGATAAATTGAAAAACTTTGACTTCCGTTAAGCTGCAGACCGTCTCGTGATTTTGAGTGCTCTTGGTGTTTCGTCGCGCTCGAATCGCAGATAAGAGGTAGTCCGAGTCTCACGTCTGTGGATGAGAAGGTAGTAGACCGCATTTGGAGGTCGCAAGGTTAAGTTCAAACACGGGGACCACAAGGCGCACAGCAACACCAAAATGGAAGGCATACAGGAAACGAGCGTGGGATGGGCATCTGAATGTTGCATTGTTTGTCGATGCAGACTTTGAAAACACGTTAGAAAGTTGTCTCCGTCCCAACCACCCACTGCAAGTAACCAATTGGTGGAAGCTTTGGAATTGTCAGACTCCACTATGTCTCCGACCAATGCCGCAGATGAGCGGAGACAACGCGGCGAAGGATGCCGATACAGCATTGCCATAATTGAAACCCCGCAAGTTAAAGGCTTTCAATTGTGAGATCCGTAGATATCTTTAAACCTCCCTTTGACCACTCATTACATGGGTCAGAGTCCAAGCGATCTCAATACATCGTCTTCATCTCAGAGACGCAATCCCCAATCAGCCACGCAAGAGTCTGGTCATCGCTATCCGTCCTCTTTCAACACCCCAGAAAAAGGACAGGCGCCGCCATATTCACCCATGGATGGTACTGCTGAACGGAACGAATGGGATGGTGAGTCGACCAACTCGCCCTAATCCTCGACGTGCCATCCCTGAGCAAAGTCATCGAGATTCCGGTGTGCCTGTTCGGGAAAGTGTCTCAAGTACCCAAGACAACACGCTCCCTCAAAATCCTTTTGGCTATGATGGCGCAAGACCTGGTATGTCTCACCGCGCACTTCTGTCAGGTAGGATCACGTTGAAAACGCCACTTACTAATCTATTGTCAGCTCATCCCATGAGGCGCAAAAACGTGATCCTCTTTGGAGAAACTGGTGTAGGAAAGAGCTCTGTAATCAACTTGATGGCGGACGACGAAGTCGCGGATACCTCTTCGAACCTGGAAGGTTGCACGCTGGAAGCGAGAGAATACTCATTCACCCTTCCAGAAGGAACACCAATCTGTATTTTTGACACAGTCGGGCTCAACGAACCCGAGATGGGCATAAACACCTTTTTTGGTGCCATAGAAAAGGCGCATGCACTTATCACGTCCCTACATGACGCAGGCGGTGTCGATCTTCTCATTCTCTGTGTCCGTGGCCGCATCACCGCCACAGTGCAGCGCAACTACCGCTTGTTCTTCGAGTTTATATGCGGCAAGAATGTACCCCTCGCACTCATCGTTACGCATCTTGAATACGAAAACGTGATGGAGGAATGGTGGACAAACAACCAGAGGACGTTTGAAGATTACGGCATCCGATCCATCGCGCATGCTTGTATCACGGCCGTCCCGGCCCGAGTGACAACGCTCGCCGGGAAGCGAGCAGAGTCACGGAGTGCCCTCCAGAAGATGCTGCACGATGCTTTGAACTGTCCCAGTCCTCCATACGTGACAGACGTACGGAGCTGGTTCTTCAGCACAGTCGATAAGCTTTGGTCATTTCTGATGAAAGGCTTGCCAGCATCTCTACGGAAAAGGGACTTGATGAGGAAGCTGCAGGCTCGTTGCGCGCTTTCTCCAGATGATTCTCAGCAGTTGGCGGACATGCTTTCCAGGGGGTAGGCTATAGATTACGAAGATAGTTGATGTCACTTTCCAACACTACAACTTGTTGTACGTTTATACTTGTACAGCATCCACCAATCCACTGGAGTCCCGTCGCTTGCACAGTTTGAGGCCGAGCACTGAGCCTCTTCAGTATCTTGCGACTGCTAAGTTGTGCTCGTTGTGTCCACCCTGAGGCGGGTAGAAATGCCTCGAGGACCTAAGGCGACGATGGCTGCAGGTGGACCATTCACCGCGTTTCCTTATCACCACATGCTTTCAATGTTGATATTGTGGACTTTCACATCCTTGAACCAGCCTCGCGTAGGTACTATATATATTATTCCTCGATGATATTGACAATCCCGTGGAATGGAAAGATGGACTTGTCAGCGGAGCATCACACTGGGGAGACGAAAAGATTTCACATTAGTCTTGGTTTGATTCAAAAAGTTCAGGTCTTACGCAAAGAATTATGCCAGTGAACCACCGCCGCAAAGAACTCCACGAAGGCCTCGTATAATCTGTGGAGTCTCGAGGTTTTCACCTCCACGTGTTCAATGCATAATCTCTCGATCATCTTGTCCAGTTTTGCCTGTTCATCTACTGAAGGAAATGCCTGGATGTGCGTGTAGCGCGAGGCAATGGCATCCCAGCAGCTATGTGCAACTTGATCATCACTACAGCCACGTATCACGACGATCATATCGGGACGTGTTTCCTGGCCGGCAACTTGAATATCATAAAATATCTTCGCTGCGGCGGCGTCGTCGCACGAAATGCGGGTGTCGAGTGGAGTAGAGGTGTAGAAGACGATCAAGCCCGCGGGCTTGCCAGGCGTCGGTTTCCTAAGCGGGCTGTCGACGTACACCAGCTCGTAATCAAGTTGTTGATCACCTATCAAGCGTGTGGATGGTTGACATAGAGCGGTGCGGTCGTGAATGATAATCCTCCGAGTGGTTTTTCCGGAGGATGACCCGCCAAGAATTCTGTGGAACATGGCCCATGAAATCAATGAGGCCTCGATTTTCCAGGGGCGCTGTCCTGCATACCCGACGACGAGGTTGCGCAGGCGCCTCTGTGAATCTGATCGACGTGTCCGGATGACAGTGTCCTCAATCTCCAGGGTCGTCACGCATGCGTGTGCGTCAAACCTCATTCCACATCGTCGCAGCGCTTCTTTGTTATCATTCCACCATGTCTCCATGTTCCCCTGTTGATGCTCCAGGCCTGTCACAACTAGTGCGATGGGAACCCTCTTCCGACAAACAGCAGCGTAAAATAGGTCGTAGTTGTGCTTGAGAGCCTTGGTGAGTCGAGTGCCACGGGTGCAATAGATGACGAGGTGGACGCCTCCCGAATGTGCCAGACTTTGTATCAACGCCTTCAAATTGCTTTCCGCTACCTTGGCGGGTACCGTTCCCTCAGACCCTTCATCTAGCCCAGTGGTGTCCCAGAAGGCAAATGGTATATCGTCCAGCGTGATGATGTGCCGTTGATATTGAAACGTGCAACCGAGCGCGTCGTTGGAAATGTGTGCACGCCTCTGCCCAGCAATGAGGTTGATGACGGATGACTTGCCAACTCCGGCTTCGCCAAATATAACGATATTTGGGGTCCGAACTTCGTCTACGACATCCTAAGAGGACAGAAATACATGGATCAAAGAAGCAAAGAAAGGGCAGTTCCACTTACAGTATTGTCTCTCCCGAGACCTTCCGAGTGTGACACAGATTCCGATCCAGGACAACCACTCTCCTCGATACCCGGAGTGGTAAAGTCTGAGCAAGCGTCTGCATGCATATGAAAAGCCTTGGTATCGAAGCTTGTTTTCTGTATCCTTCTCCATGAACACATGACATAGAAGATCGTCTATGGCCCACCTGTGCTTTGACAGCATCCTACAAAGACACCTACTCAGGCACGAAAAAGAAAAAACACTGTTCTGCTTACACCTTGCGGTTCTGGGTCCAAACTTGATGATTCTGTCTCATTCCACTCTGTCGCACTGGGTGGAACAGAAACATTGTTTAGCTTGATGGCGTCCTGGCTTACGTCGGTCATTCGATGCCGATGCTGAACGCCAGGAACCATCTCCACTGAATCGAGTTCTGTGTCCTCGACACGAGGAAAACAGAGTCTTTGTGTCAGGAACAGCATTGGTCGGAAACTCTGTACATGAAGCGTCCTTACTCGAACAGCCTTTTAAGCAGCTCAGAAAGGTCAAGCACTCACGATGAACATCACTGTCAAGTAAAGGCCTCCTTGAGATTACTGAATCAGGGGTAATCACATGTTAACCTACAAAGCCTCCCGCCCGCATTGATATTGCGCAGGACCATCTGGATCCGGCATTGCAAACTCACAGTTTCAACCCCTAAAAGAGCCTCCTCTTTCTGTTCTCGACCACTTGCATGGGCCAAAAACCAACCGCGCTTTACATTGTAAACGTGCTCATCTCAAAGACACGACGACCAATCAACCAAAAACATGACTGTCATTCGATATCAGCCCTATACGCAAGAGGAGGAACAAACCTCAGATACATACACAGATGGTGCCTCCGACCAAATTGAATGGAATGGTGCGTTGACAAGTTAGCTCCTTCCTTGATGTTCTCCTAAGACAATGTCGAGATTGTGGTGTGCCAGTTTGCATGAGCGACGCAGAAATCCAGGACAAAAACATGCCACCAGTGGTCACGCTATCAGAACCACCTCCGCCCCCTCCGAATCCTTTCACCTACGATGGCGCAAGACCTGGTATGTCTGTCCACGAAATGGAAAAGGATAAAACATGATGACTTTTCTATAGCAGCTCAAGTGACGAAGCGCAAAAACGTGATCCTCTTTGGAGAGACTGGTGTGGGCAAGAGTTCGGTGATTAACTTGATGGCCGACGCGGAGATCGCTGCAACTTCTTCGAACCTAGAAGGTTGCACGCTAGAAGCGACCGAATACTCGTTCACCCTTCCCGGAGACACACCAGTTTGTGTCTATGATACGGTCGGGCTAAACGAGCCCGAGATGGGTATAAACACCTTTTTTGGCGCCATCGAAAAGGCCTACCAACTCGTCACGTCTCTGTATGACGCTGGTGGCATTGATCTCCTACTCTTCTGTGTTCGAGGTGGACGCATCACTGCCACTATGCAGCGCAACTACCGTTTATTCTTCGAGTTTTTGTGCGGGAAGGAAGTACCTCTCGCTTTTGTTGTCACACACCTCGAATACGAGGGCGTGATGGAGGACTGGTGGACAAGGAATGAGAGTACGTTTGAAGAGTACGGCATCCGGTCCGTCGCGCATGCATGTATCACAGCCGGCCCGTCCTGGGTGACCGCATTCACAAGCAAGCGGGTAGAGTCGCGCACCGCCCTGCAGAAGATGCTGGACGACGCCTTGAACTGCTCCAGTTCTACGTACGTGAAAGACGTAAGGAGCTGGCTCACTAACATGATCGATATGCTCTGGTCGTTTTTGATGAAGAACCTGCCGGTGTGCATTCGGAGGAGAGATTTGTTGAAAAGGCTTGAAACTCGCTGTGCGCTCTCTCGAGACGAAGCTCAACAATTGGCGGATATACTTACTGGGTAGTTTGCACGACGGGAGTCAATGTCTCTGAAACAAACACGGTACCTAATATGTATGTGGCATAGTGTCTGAAGACGTCGCGTTCGTCCGGTACGAAAGCATTACTTCCGGCACATGAAGTTAGATGTATGTATACCAAGATAGCTAAGAAAAAAATTTCAAGCAAGCACGAACATCACCCGTGTATTCCACCAAGCCGCGCCAAAAACATGTCCTCCTTTAACCTCGCCAACTCCTTCCACGTACGCTCTTCCCATGTCGCGTCGGACGCAAAGCCTTCTCCCTCGGTGCTCGACGATTGTTTTGTACTCGCTGTGTCCACAGACGCGTGACCGTCGCCCTCTAAGGTGGGTGGAGGGTGGGGATCAGAGACAGACGTAACATTTACGTCGCCCTGAACATCACCGCGCGCCACGTTAGTATCGTCAATTGTGCTGCCCTTGGCAAATTCGGAAGCCTCCAGCGTGGGTGCAGGTACAGAGGTAGCCTGAGGAACAATTTCCTCCTTGACTACATTAACTCCGCCATCCCCTTCGGTAACGCTGCCCTTCGTTTCTGCTGCTACCTCCATCTCGGTAGCCTTGCTCTCGCCTGTCTCAGTCTCAACAGTAGCAGCAGCAGTTGCGGTAGTGGTATCCACGACCGACACCACCACCTCTTCCTTGACCCCTTCCTCGGCGGCCTTCGGTGCTCCCGAGGTGGTAGGCGGCGGCGGCGGCGGCGGAGCCCGTCTCGCAGGTGCACGTCTCGGAAGCGGTGGCGCATACGGACCGGTTGCCGGAATTGGCGATGCCGACCGTGAAGAAGGGGCCAGCGGGGACGACGTGGATGCTTTACCCCGAATATGCGACACATGCCTAGACGACGGTGCAGTCTCAGCTGGTGCTGGCGATCCTGCACGTGATCGGCTGACCGCGGGACTTGCGGGGCGTGACATCGGCGGTGATGGGGGTGAGGAGAGGCGTGAACGTGGGCGCGGGGCAGGAGATGTCGCGCGCGCGATGAGTGTCGGCGCGGTGGGCGTCAAGGGGAGGGGAACAGTGTGTGGGGAGGGCGGTGGGAGTTGATCTTGAATGAGTGGTGCACTTGGCTCGGCAGAAATGGGATGCGACGTTGTAAACGGAGGCGGGGATGGTTCGGATGGTGGTGAAGTGAAGGTGATGTCATCTGTGGGTGTTGAGAAGGTTTCCGATGCATCGAGGTCTGCTTTTTCTGAATCGATGTGGCCGTTCGCGCTCGAGGGATGCTCCATGGTAACTCCAGCCATCTCGTTCTGCGCACCACTTGTGGGCACATCTATATCAGTCGGGGCTGTTTCGTGCACGACATTACGTTTTGGAAGTGGTGGGGGTGCTTGTGCATCTACCTGGGAAGTGGGGGATTCGGCATGAGGATGGGGGGCAGAAGGATGAGAAGGCGGAGGCGGAGGCAACTTCTTTGTGCTGTCTTTCTCCTTCTCTTTGATGTTCTCTCCACTTTCCTTGCCCCAGCTGACAGCCCTCTCTCCCAACGCACTAGCCATCTCCCAAAGCCGCCTTCGTCGTGGCGGAACAGGAGGTTTCTCAGAAGTCACGGAAACGTTTGTGTTGCTAACAGGCTGATTACCAGTGCTTGCGGAAGGAAGCGATGACGGGATTTCCTCAGTACTGTTCCCATTGACAAGGGGTTTGGGAGACTGGGCAGCTTCCTCCTCCCATATACGTTCCACAATGCCGAAACGTACAAAAGCCCACAATGAACATGTACTCCGAAGCCTCGTGAGGCAATAATTCGACGTACAGAGGGGATACGGCGTGCTTTGTGTCTGAGACTGGATTACGCGGGACGGCGATATGGCATTCAAAGGTGGTTTGGAGGAGGGACCAATAGATGGCATGGAAACTGAAGAAATATGCGTAGGCGCAAGCACGGGTGGTGGAGTAGACGTGGTAGTAGCGGTGAGACGGAAAATGTATACCTGCCCAGGTGGTTCGCACTCCGTTGCTTGCGTACCAGAGTGGTGGCTCTGTGTAGAACCAAGGGCGAGGGGATATTTAAACCAGGAACTACCATTCGTGTTATTGGTGCGCGAGACGGGAGACGTGGATGGTAGCCGCGCGACCAGCATTCCGCAAAGAGCACAGGACAAGGTTGAGGTGGACATTGACTGAGGATGTTGGTGCAACTCCTGAACCAGGCTGGGGAAGGGGATAGGCTCCACGGTCAGCATCCCTGTATGGATTGCGGCAAGGACTGAGCGACGGGACAGCCAATTCAGGGAGGGGGCGAGATCGAGCCTTACAGTGGGCTCACTAAATATACATGCCGTCAGCTTAGCCAAAGAGCGAGTCGATAAACGTACGAATCCTCGTTGATCAAGCGCGCGATAAATGGCTGACTAAGTAGTGTAGATATGGCAGGGGGGGTCGGCTGCGACGCCCTCATTCCCCTCAAGTGCGTGATGAACGCAATGAATTCACCGTATGGCAGATGCGTGGTCATGAAACGAATCTTGCGCACTTCTCCGACGCGCAGATCCTCGCGCTCGACCCACTTGCCCTTTCCCATAGTGTGCTTTGCCGATCGTGCATCATGTTCAGCTGCCTCTTTTTCCGCTTGGAGAGCCTGCATCTGGACTTGCATGTCCTTGACGGCGTCTTCTGCAATCTTGAGGGCATCCTGCGCCTCCTGCACCTTTCGCTCGCTCTTTGCCTGATTGAGTCGCGCTTCGGCGACCATAGTGTTCGCTTGGTCAAAAAGACTCGCACTGAGGTCGTCGAGATCTTTTTCAATGTCTTGACGCGCACTTTCTGCCTGACCACGTTGAGCGGCCTCCTCTGTCGCACGTTCCATCAGTCTGTTGAGCTCGGCCGTGACGTGTGCCTTCTCCACAAGCAGACCCGTGTTCAAAGCGGCCAAGTGGTGACTCCGTTCGAGTTCGAGGGAGGAGATGGTGACTGTGGCATTCCGTAGTGAGCCAGAGGTATCGTGTAGTTGATCCTCGAGGTCCGAAACTCGATCATACGAGGCGACGAGTTTGCTATTGAGTTGCGTGACCTGAGAGAACAGGTCGGTTACTTGACCTCGCAAGGACGCGATGATTTGGGCTTGGGCAGCAGAGGCATCCTCGTCGCTCTCGTCTGAGTCGTCCACGGAATCGCTGTGGAGGATGGTTCGTGAGCATGTCCACGACTCGTCGTCAAATTTCGTACCTTCTCGCAGTCGCTGTTGGGTCCGTCATTGTTGGTCGTGAGGTGTGTACAAAGTCAATGTAGGTAACCTTAACCCTAATAACAAGCAACTCAAACTCGCTTAGCGTGGGTGCTTCACTTCACATCATGGGATACTGTTATTTGATCCAAGTATTGAGAATATCACGCCCGGTTGATCCAAGAATCGTGCCGTGCTACCAGCTCTTTCACAATCTCTTCCTCTATCTCTTTGTGTGGTACGGATGGTGAAGCGTCAATCTCGATCCACATCTCCTGGTACTCAATACCGTCCGAAACAGGCTGATGAGTTGGAGTCGATTTCGGCGACACCAACACAACACGATGTTTTCGATGATGCAAATCGTTTCCAATGACGACCTGGTGCCCGTACCGCTCGAGCGCTTGGCGGGATTTGGGGATAAGCAACGACGGGTCGGTTTCGAGCTAAACAACACGCATGTGAGCGACGAAGGGAGCATCAAGCCGCCACGCGGACCTTGAATGAGACGACAAAGCCAGCTGGAACCCACTCGGAGACCAGTGGTTTCAGAATTTTGGGCACCTGATCCATTTCTATGTGCAAACTACCCTTTCCTGACTGGATCTTGTGTACCGACTGATCAACACCACGATTGTCCGTTTAGCGACCACCAAAACGAATGACATGGCGTACTTGCCATTTTCTGGCTGGGTAAAAAGAAATCGCTGACAGCGGCAGCGAGGTAATACATGGCCATTGGTCCAAGCCTTTTCATTTCTTTGCTTATCGCACGTAACAGGTAAAGGTAGTCGTTCACTGTGACGAACGTGAGGGTATGTAGGGTTCCTTTTGCGTGCACAGCCTTGTAGGCGCGCAAGACGGACAAGAGGGCAGCCCGTTCGGATGTCTTCACTGTAATGTGTGGCTGGGCCGCACTTGGCCGGGGGTCATTTGAATATGGGTACGCGGAGTCGACAGTGGAGGAAGAAGGTAACGCGGCATCTATCTCGAGAAAGTCAAGAAAAGGGTGTGTTGAATGGGAATAGTTCCGGCTGAACGGCTGAAGACTGAACTGGCGATGCATGAAAATGACTGCATATCCTTGCTTCAAAAAGTATTCGGCAGAGGTTGCCCCTCGTGTTCCTGTAGATAAAAAACGTGAGTTTATTCATCATGCAGAGTTGGAGCGGCACACCTGCACTGAAGTTGTCAAGGAATCGGACACTGGAGTCGAGTGAGTGATGATCCTGTCTTCACCTGAGGCTCTGGCTCACACGTTTAGCTCCAATGGGACGGTTGTACCCCCGCTCTAATCGTTCTGTAAGATCAATGGATGGATCCAACGAAGCGGGGGCTGATTCACCGTCACGAGCACAACTTTCCTTCCCTTTTCTATTTGTCTATCGATAAAGTGGGATACACCTTGGATATCGACTTTAAGAGTAGGAGGCTCTGGCTGGGTTGAAAAGTAGGACTCTGCGGAGAACGTCGTAGCATTGAGTTCGGTTGTGTTTGGCATACTCAGCGTACTTTTCAAGTTGATAAGTACCAGGAAGATGGTACAGCCACATGTAGCCCACATAGCCGGCCCGGGTTACCGGCTACTTAAGACTTGGTTCCATCCAGGTCGGCCATAGTATGTTTTGCTCTCCTCCAACCAGCGACCGACTCGTACGTGACGCAGACGAACGCTGGGATGCACTTTTTCGTCGACGAAACTGAGTTTATTCATTGAACTTGAACTTGCTACTTGCTCTGTCCTCGATCAAGTGGTAGTACGAAAGCAGTGAACAAGATCTGCATCTTCCGCTCAGGCTTCCTCAATCCAGCCCCGGCGCTCACCGTGACTTCCCCGCTTGCCCCGTCTGAGCATTAGCTGTATGACCGTGACGGAGAGTCGTGCCTCGTAACAAACCCTTCTAATGTATGTATCTATCACGATCTTATCCGAGCATCAAGCCGCCGCCGGATATTTGAGCCGGTCATTTTTCTTTTCTTTTCCCCTGACACTCCCACACAACTCGTACCGAGGTATTCATTACTTTTCCAGTTTCTACATGTAACATAGCACAGAAAGACGGCTGGTATATACTTGTAGGCACACAGAGGCGGTATAGTAGTGTCAAGAAGAGGGAAACATGTCCGTAGATACCACAGAAAACTCAACAAAAAGAAAAAGAAATGATATAACAGGATGGGAATGGGAATCAAAACCAATCGCAGCAATCAAGTAGCAGTGCCGAATTGTACGTGTCTGGGGGGTAAAATCGACGACAGAAACCGAATCACATAATCACACATTCCTTGTTCTCGACCCTGACCCCCTGAATGCCCATTTCCGCAAACGTCGTCGGACCCTTTGGACGTGGTTGTGGTGGCGCCCCTTGACCGCCATTCACGTCACCTTCTGCTGCGCTGGGCAAAGCGGGCGATGGTGTACTTCCTGTGCGCTGGCCAGGCGGACGTCCAGCCGGCCTTGCATAACTGGGTGAATCCGTCCTCGGGGGGGAACCTCCTGCAGAGCCCGAGCCAGGATCGACTAATGTGTACCGATGTTGATTCGGAAACTGTCTTGGAGGACCGGTGCCTGGGCCTGGTCCAGCACCTGGTCCCTGTGGTCCTTGCGGACTTGCCACCTGAGGCGGGGCTCGTTCGCTGACAGGCGGTAGAATGGGGGCACTGCCAGTGGGTCCAGATCCATGTGCGTGCTGCCGGGCGACCGAGTTTTTCCGAATGACCTCCACAACCTGTCGTGCGTCCTCAACCGACGCACGTGGTGGCCCACCGCCGTCGCGTTCCGAGCGCTGTTTCGCCTGCGTACGCTTCCGCACGAGCTTGACTTCGGTGATATTGTCGTGCTCCTGCCGCGAGAGTGATTGAGGAGATGGCTGGGACAGTGCAGCCAGACGTTCCACTGCATCGGCGTTGCCATGATCGGAAGCCTAGTGTGGAGATTGGTTTGAGTTATATCAGATGTGCACGCGACTTACCAACTGGTACCACTTGCGAGCGGCCTCGATGTCCTTGGTACCACCGACGCCGACTTCTTTGTAATAGCCCATCGCAAACTCGGCACTGGGTAAACCTTTTCGAGCAGCCTTTTCGGCAAAGGTGAATGCCAGGGTCTCGTCCTTGTCAAACGCCCCATCTGCACCACACAAGAACCACTTGCTGAGGGCCATGTCGGCCTCAACCTCGCCTTGTTGACTCGCGAGGGAGTAGTATTGTACGCTGAGTAGAGCATCGAACGGGAAGGGCGGACTTGCAAACTCGTAGGCGTGGCCAAGCTTGTACTGCGCAGGGGCAAAATGGAGGAACGCGGCACGCTCCAAATGGAGACGGGCTTCTTGTTCTGCGGACGAGTGGGGTGGAATGAGCGGAGCAAAGGCGTGTGGGGGCACTGTGACGTGTGCGAACTCGCCAAGGAGAAGAAGACCGTATACATAGGCGGGCTGAGGGACCTGTACGGAAGCGAGGGTGGCAGCGCGGTGGATCAAGGGGACGCCGATCTCTGGTTGAGCGGGGAGACCGAGCTGGCCCATGAGGTGTGCCATGCCCATACGCTGATGGGAAAGTTATGTAAGACACATGGGCGGAGGGGATAAAGGACGTACGTAAACACAACTTTCGACGTTGAGCTTGATGCCGCGTTCAAAGCAGTCGCGAGCATGGATGGCATCGTTGAAATTTTCGTAATCGCGTCCGAGGCGGAACCAAGCCTGGGCGTAGCCAGCTCGTGCAGCTTGTTCAAAATCGCGGAAGGCGATGCGGGGGTTGTGTTGGACGTAATCTGGGTATGCGCCAGAGGCAGCAAAGGTGGCACGAAGGTAGATTGCTTCGGCGGCAAAGACGGGGATCGGGTTGGGGTGTTGGGCGGATGCGATCTGAAGGACAAGAGGGACGGCGATTTGGATGAGACGAACAAGCTGAGGATCCTGTATGGTGGCTGGACCGACGGGAGGGATATCACCTGAAGAGTTTTGCTGAGCGCGATCGACGAGCATGAGAACGTCGCGGGCCCAGGCTATTCTTAGGGCAGGATCATGGTTGTGATGTTGAATGGATGGCAAGGCAGTCGCGAGGGACTGGATGGTGGGAAGAGGAGCGGTGAGGGAGGGAACATTATTTTGGCGTGGAGGAGAGGGAGCTTGTGGAGGGGCGTAGGGTGGCTGAACAGAGTTGGATCTCGGGTGCATCGGAGGCTGACTGTAATTTGAAAGGGCCGGGACGGAAGATCTATGCTGGAGAGGCGGAGGAGTCTGGATCTGCTGGCAAGGGGGTGAGGAAGAATGTTGTGGGGGGGCTGATGGGGGAGAGGTTGGATTCCAATTGCCCCAAGGGTTCTGATTTGGGGGCGGGAAGAGTGACGCACGATGGGCGGGGAAGGCAGCCGGATTGTAATTGTACGGAGGCTGCTGGGGAGGGGGAGGAGGTCTCGGGGAGAGAGTACGGTAAGATGGTTGATGGAAAGCAGCAGCCTGGTTGTCGAGCGTCCTTGCCATCTGTTTGTACATGTAATAAGAAAAAAAAAAGATGGAGTAATCAGCGGTGATGGAGTGACGTACGTTGGCGGGGAGGTCAGGATCGAGGCGATGTGGACGAGGAGCTGGAAGGGGAGTTGGGGGAAGGGTGTAGGATGGTGGGGGATGAGGAGGCAAGGGTGGTGGATGGTCTAGAACTACTTGGGGATGGGGAGGAACTGGAGGCGGAGCAGACATGATCGATGATTAATATTAATGATCAATATGATATGTATGTACTCTTTTACAGTTAAGCCCACTGCCCACATGAGATGGCCTGACATTGACAGGACGACGCATCGCCCATATTTACTAATGTAAGGATGTAGAACTGTGCAGTAACAGTCACTTAGAAACCTCAATTCGCCGCAGTTGGAACAGCCTTAAGTTGTTTCATGGCGATGCTGCCCAAACACCGAGGATCTGTGTTGGATTACCCGCCACACTCTCAGACTGGCCAGGCCTAGTACGTTATTGGCGTTCGAACTCACCCGAACCGACCTGTCATTCCAAGCTAAACCGCCAGTCCATTTCATTAAACCAACAATTACCTTGGTGTTACCCGATCTCGGTATCATCGGAATCCCAGATCTAAACCATCATCATCAAAGAAAACAAACAAGAGCAATGGTTATACAAGGGTATTATCAACAACTCGTCCCATATCCTGTATGCATGACGAGTCAAGACATGCCTTACGGACTGCCGTCTCCCATGCTTAAAAACGAGGTCACCGGTGGTGGTCTCGACGTCACTTCTTGGTATATCAGTTCTGTCGATCATCATCAGGGGCGAAACGGACATGAGGCGGGCAGGATCCAACCTTTCAACTGTTCTTTGGACAATGGCTCCCCATTGTCGAAATCGAAAAACGTTGGTTCGATGGGATCCGCGACGGGCTCATCGTCTGCATCATGGTAAGGCTAGTTCAACGTCAAGTCAGGTGAGCCATGTCGATAACAGATGCAAAGACGCGCCTCAAAGTACGGATGTTGAAGCGCCTCGACAACAGTTATACGTCTTTGTGGACTAAATGTCAAGCATTTTTCCAGAAAGTCAATTGCCTAAAAATAGTCATCTAGACACGAGACGGTGTGGTTAAACGAGGGGTTTACCAGTTCGTTGGCACCCTGGAACATGGTTTTGAAATCTTTTCCCCTCCTAAACGGTAGGGCGCGAATGTATTCCCGAGATCTGGGTGACGAGATCGCGTAAAAGTCATCGATAGAAGGCGTCCCGAGGACGTCAAGGATGAGGGAGAGCTGGTCGTGATCTTGATTTGGGTGCATATATGGGGGGTAAAACGTAAGGGGTCGATTTGCAGATACAATCGATACAGCCGTCACTCACAGTCACGCCCGGGAAACAGAGGTCGTCCGCTGAGCATCTCTGCCAGTACACACCCAACGCTCCACATATCTATTGCACGTGTATATTCTTTAAACGTCAGCATGACTTCCGGGGCGCGGTACCACCTTGATAACGCGTTGAACACAAAACCGGACGTGGACCGAGGTGCACGCACCGTGTGGCGACGTATTCGGTCATGAAGGTGCTGCTATCGTTTGCCACGTTTGGAGGTGGCCGTGCGGATCGCGCGAGGCCAAAATCACACAGCTAGCACGTAGAGAGGTGAAGAGGGACACTCAGATCGTGAATCTTTTGCACTCACTTTGAGATCGCAGTTGGCATTGAGCAATAGGTTCGAGGGTTTCAGGTCACGGTGGAGCACATCTGCAGAATGAAGTGCCTTGAGTGCTCTAAGCGTCTTTTTTACGCTATCGTCAGGTCGTTCGTCTCGGATGTATTGGAGATCTGATGGTTACCTGGTAGATGAAATACTGACAGTGATCATCGCTCAATCTCTGCGTTTTGATAACGCGATGCAAGTCTGTCTCCATTAATTCCTGTACGAGATAAACCTCTTTGAATTGCTCGAAACTGGGTGGTTGAAGGATGTCGAGAATAGAGATGATGTTTTCGTGGCGAAAGTGACGAAGTAGCTTGATCTCGCGGAGAGTGCGCAGACAAAACATGGAGTGGTCGAACGGGGTGATACGCTTGATGGCGACTCGTCTTTGAGAGGGCTGGTGAATGGCAGAGCTGCGACGAATGTCACCTCGAGCCGAGCGAGCAATGGGGGGGATAAAGACTGACCAGACGATGCCATACGCGCCTTCACCAATGACTTCGAGCACACGGTACGCGCCATCAACGACAAAGTTTTCAAGACGGTGGTCCATGTCGTCGTCGTCGTCGTCGTCGTCGGGGTTGAGATGGCCTTGTCTAGACGCTGGTCGGACTTCGGAAGTCACGTAATTACGCGCGCCGTCGGTGACAACGGCCATGGCGTCGCGGTCCTCGGGCTCTTGGAGAGCCGTCAAGGAAACGGGGCCAGTGGACTCGGGCGTTTTCGCTTACCCTGATCTCACGACCCGTCCACAGCCAGCTGCGGGGCAGAATACCAGTGGCGACCGTGAGCAGTGCGAGTCGTCGTCGTCGTCGTCGTCATCGTCGCCATCACTGCCGGTGCAGACACCCACTTTTCGCGTTTCTTCCTACTATCCGGACCCGGGTGTGGCCATGCTACAACCGCAGGCGTGGCAGTGGTATTACTACGACCCGACTCGGCTTCATCTGTCACCCCCTTCCCAGCTCCCTTCCTCCTCCATCGCCATGCCCGGCCCGCCCCTGCCGTCCATCTCCACCCCCTCAGGTATAGCCTCCCCCGCTACCCCCGATACCATCTACCCAATCGAGGCCACGCTGGAGCCAATCGATGCCTCGTTAAAAGCGCTCCATTCCCAATTCACTACATTCCAGCAGGACCTGGGTGGTCTCAAGTCGGACGTCGAGGATGCCCTTTCTCAGATCCAATCCCTGCGCACCGCGCAGAACAAGACGAACAAGTCTATCACGGAGTTGCATGACGTGGTTGGCCTCAGCGCCACCCGCGCACGATCCAGAGGCCGCGGTAAAGGGGGAAGAGGACGGGCCAGGGGCAGTAATGTAGCTATTACCCCCGAATCTCCACACGAAGTCGAAGATGTAGACGTTGGCACTGTCCCAGAGAAGACGCTCGCTCAGAG
Source organism: Xanthoconium separans (assembly GCA_038089695.1). Lineage (NCBI taxonomy): Eukaryota > Fungi > Basidiomycota > Agaricomycetes > Boletales > Boletaceae > Xanthoconium > Xanthoconium separans. Next base: position 75,476 of record JBBPLG010000009.1, on the reverse strand, counting down.
CATGGCTTCAATTCAGTCTGCGATCGAAGCGTTACTCAGTGCATCGCATTCTCGTGAGTGGCAGCCCTTTATCCCTTGCTGTACAAGTGCGAATATAGCCATAGATCCACCAGTGATTCATCGGGAAGCAAATTCGCCACCAACTTTGCCACCAGTTGTGAATCATTTTCCAGTTCAACAATCTCTCCAGGCACCCGAGTCGCTCCCTCGTACAACGTCAATCCAGCCTGCAAGTACGTTTATCCTTCTATCCCTTACAATGCGTTCCTCTGTATTGCGCTCCCTTTTCCGTTTGTACCGTTAGCCGGTCGCATTTCTAAATGTCTGCAGGATATGCGGATGCGTCGACTCAAACTTGTGTACCCTCCCCCCCCTCCGAGTGTTCATTTTCTCCGCCGAGTTCTCATGGATTTGTCCCTGGACTCATTCCCGTTGACTGGAACGTTGTCCCTGGTGCGTCCGTCTCCTCGTTACCTTTCATCTCCCTGGCATTCTTTCACAGCGACGCCTGGACGATTTACTAGCAACTCCAGTAAGTCCTTTTGCCCATCCTTCCTTTTACAGTTTTGTGTCGATCATTTGTACATATATCTGTACACTAGCACGTTTTGCGCCTTGTTCACGCACCTTGAAGCTGGTTCCACAAGTCGTGGGATTTCTTTTGCTTCTCTTGGGCGTCCTTGGCGTTCTCTTACCTATGTGGCTGACCTGAACGATGCAGTACGACCGACGGCACAATCTACAGAGTCTTTGGCCCACGTCAGCCACTCCATTGGTACGCCGCATGCCGTAATGGATGCTCAAACAATGCGGCAGCCGCTGTGCAACTTGGCGGGCTCGGATAACTACTCACCTACTCGCCCGACTTCCTCTCTTACCTTGTCCTCACGCAAGAGCGAATCGGTAGCTACCAACACGACACAACAGGCTCAATCTATTGCTCTACCCACAGCTTCTAGTACTTCTGACAGTTCAGTCGAAACACCTGTCCGCCCTCTCGTGACGGAGAGCTCATCAAGAATGTCGGACCAAAGTCCAGTTCTCCGGACTCCCTTTCCCACAACTGCAGGTGTCAAACTCTCAAACAAGTCATCCCGGATGAAGCCTGCTGTTGACTCGCAAGTACTACTCAGATCACCATCGAGCTCTCTGAGCAGTGCTTGTGACGCGCCGATGGACGTGGGTTGCCCTGGGCAAACGCACGCGAAGTCAACTATAGAGGACGCTCAGGTCACTTCCGACACAGTGGGCGACGCGATTTCGGTTGCAAGTGCGCTGAAGATGGCCGCTGGGTTTACGCCCATTGCATCGGGGCATTGTCATCAATCACCCCCGATTGCTGCGGACGACGAAGGATTGACATCCGGTCTTCCCACTCCACCTTCGGAGACTGTTCTTGACGAGCGCGAGCCTCGGGTGGTTAGCCACACAGCACGCGCGGACAATGTTGCCATAGATCTCGGTCGGATTTTGCATGCCCAGCTATCTGGGAACCCCACGCCTCCATTTCTGACAACGGAGCTCTCAATGGGACAAGACCGGGGGGAGGTTGCCGGCACAGGCGATGGAGGCTCGCTCGGGGGATTTTCTGAGCTACCATCCCCCTTGACACCTTCGCTGCTTTCCCGATCTCCAGCTGTTGGGGGCTCGTTTGCTGAGGAAGGTGCTCGTAATGAGAATGGGCAGACAACGACGTACAAAGTCGTCGAAGAGCATTCGAATTCCCCGGATGACACAAGGGTGGCGGTTGTTGATACGGACGATGCTACCAAAAGGGCCAATGCGGACGCGCCGATGGACGAGGCAGGCTCGAGTTCTCGAACAGAACAGATGAGTGGGGCATCTCCTGTTACAACCCCCACAAACGAGTCACGGTCGATGGCTACATCCGATGGACAACCGCCTCATATGCCTCAGGTGGCCAACGATGTCGATCCATCCGGGGTCCCTAAATCCTCAACTCCACCCAACGTCGCGCTGCCTGAGGGCGATCCTAATGTGGACCCAGCGTTTTCCCCGTCAATAAACGACACTGGGTATGACTTTCATTTTTCTTCTCCATTGCGTCGTCCCTCTCCCCCGTTGTCCTCGACGCCCTCAAGATATGCCACCCCCTCCGAGCCTTCTGATTCGCATCTGACGCAGGATCATGATGAAGACGAGGTGTGGCATGCGCTCATACTGAATGGATCAGGCGTGTCGACTCCGTTATCGGGCTCCATGTCGCTCCCGATGCACTTTTCGCACCAGCATTCCCGCGCGTCATCTGTGCACGCACATCCTCTTTCTGTGCAACCACTTTCTGTAGACCCTTCGGTGCTGCAACTGCACGCGCCCGAGTATAGAGTGGCTAATTCGCACCCGGTTTCAGATCGATCCTTGTCCCCGCTGAGCTCGCTTAGTGATACGGACGTCGAGAACAAGGGCAAGGACGATGACCCCGACACTGATGTCGTACGAACCAGCAAGACTCCACGTATCCGCTCGCCCCCTGTCACAGCCAAATCTCGTGGGAACAGTAGAAGCCGCCGTTCTGAACCGCACCCTACCCAGTCTCGCCTTTCCTCGAATACGCCGGGGGAATACTTATCCGTTGCACGTGCGGCGTCGGAGGCTGTCGGAGGCACAGGCAATTCACTGGCGGCTCGTGCAGGCTCGGCGCGGCCGGTGGGAGGGCCGGGTGCGTCAGTGGCAGAGCTTACATTGCTTGCTAGACGTCAGCCGCTCAAGATTTGTCTAAAAGTTCCAGGGGGGCTGAAGTGGTTGAAGAGGAAGCGCGATGACGTGGATGATGAAGGGGTGGGAGCGGACGTAGTGACAGTGACGGAGGGCGTGAATGATGAACATAGTCGTTTCGTAGACGAGGATGCGAAGGTAGGACGAAGAGACGGTGTGTCGCCTGGGGTAGGTTGGCGTTCTTTTTTGCATGACCTTGATGTACCATTGACACGAGGGGCATCTGTAGGTCCCACCGCCATCTTGGATCGGGACGACGTCTGTGCCAGTTACCCATTCACCAACGCCGACTGCGTCTCGACTTCCCTTGGAAAGGGAAACCACAGGACAACTTCTGGCGGTCGATGATGTAGAGCATCCAGATATGCCTGTTCCCCGAAAAAGAAAGAAAAGGCAAACTGAAAGGGATGGGGAGATCCACGCAACACGCACGGTCTGTGATATGCCAGAACACTCGCAATCCTCGCACGTTGGGGCGATGACACCTGCACCCGGTATGCTGATGGCCGATTTGTCCCCGTCCTGCAAAAGAACGAAAAAGGACAGCGGACGCCGTCAAAAGCATCATCAGCAAGAACCAAGGGCGAATCCCAAATCACCTGTGAAATATCACGTTCGAAACGGCCAGATAACTGCACGAGCGCCGGGACTCGAATCTCCAACTCGAGTGCATGCGGCATCATCAGCGTCGGTCGTTGAAGTCAACCAAGAAGCGCGAACGCCTACTCGAACACGTCGGACAAAGCAAGAGAACCGTGCGACAAACGTGGAGACGTCATCACTTGAGGATCCGAGTCAACCGAGTTTGCGCGATGCACACCTCGCCCCGTCATCCCCTGTAAGAGAGGGCCCGTGGAACGCGATTTCGCCAGGCCGCGAGACATGGCCAGAGCTCCCCAATGTGTTCAGCAATTGGGATGCCCAGGTAAATTTCTGACGCCTCGTCGACTCGAGTGGTCTGAACCTTGTTCATCCTTCAGTTTATCCAATGTGACAAGTAAGTGCTGGTACCGACGCTGATGCGTGGATGACGAATGTGTGGTCGTTAGCTGCGACAAATGGTACCACTATGGGTGTGTCTCGATTGAATCAGGAGACCCAAGACTTGAACCAGGGGTCTTGTTCATATGTCCAACGTGCCAGTGAGTACCTTTCCCGACCCTTGAGATCGCTGAACAAACATACCATCCCTCAGTAATCAAAGTGAGTGTAACAAGACCGTTTTACGGCGTACACGTCAACATTTTTGCTCTTTCTTTTTTCTCTAGGTGCCAGACGCCAGACCCTTCGGCATCAGGATGATACATGTGGGCGTCCGGATTGCGCCGCGCCGAAAGCAATTCCAGACACAGATGTGTTTGTTATTGAGAAACTCGTCGGTCGCAAAAAATACGAGGGCTACGTCTATATGTGGTTAGCCAAGTGGGAAGGGTAAGTTTTTTCATCTCCCCTAGTTTGGGAGATGCTAATGCTGACCGTGATCCAGATATCCAATTTCCCAGGCGACATGGATCCCCAAGGAAAATGTCGTTGGGGATAGCACAAGAATGATCAACAATTTCCTCAAAGACGCCACCGAGGAAGGTGTGGACCTCTCTCAGGACGTGATGCTCCTTCAGGAAGCAATCGAAGGAGGTTGGGAAGCGTAGTCCACGGATGGTCAATTCGACTCGACGCCATCGACTTACTTGGTGGTGGGCATGTGGCACTCGGTAATGATTTTTTTTCTCTTTCTGTCGTCGCATCACAGATCTCTTCATGATTTACAATGTTCAGCTGTTTTCTCGCACAGTTATCCCTATGCATTTCCAAATCCTTGTTTGTTTGCTGTGCTTCTTTGCTCTAAATTTGCTTTCCAGTCAACTGTACAACTATAATGACTTGCACTGTATTTAATACACGACAACCCACCGTTCATATATCCCGACGTTGATCAGTATTGCTTCGCCCTGTTGTCACACCAGCTAAGGCTGGGAAGAGTTATGGAGTATTTCCGTTGCAGCCGACTAGTTCTTCGACGTGTTTGAAGAGTCTTTTTATCGTGCACTACTAAGGGTCGTAGGTTCATGGCATACGTGCTGTCGCCGACGTGTCACAGGTACTCTCCGGAAACTTCGGAAGATCATCTCGCACAGTTACGCGCCAGATTCGCGGCATCTTGAATATATTGTCGCAGAATAAGTCTTGTGAATCGAGCAGGCTTGTGTCTTGGGTCCTACCACGAAGTCCTCCATTTCTCGATTAGATTGTTTCATGTTGCCTGACCAGTCTTCCTGTATTGGGGAGTTGATCTCACAAAGCCAAACGTTGGCGCAAAACATTCCGGTCGACCTTTTTAGTATGCTCACAAGCGACGTCTCATTCAACGGCATGCCGTCCTCACCGGAGGGTTAGCTGCAATTAATATGGTCTGGATTACTACGCCAGCGAACACGTAGAACTGAGCACAACATTTACGCACCCTGTTCGTATCTGGCTTTTGCCCCTTGTACGTGATAGAGGAATATCGTATATTACAGGAAAAGGCATTGAGAGAGAACCATTCCAGAGTACCTGTTGAAGTTGAGCACAAGTTGAGTTACTATCGCAGTCTTTGACCTTGTCTCCTCCAATATGGAGTGCTACTTTGAAGTCGGCAGTTGAACGTTGGTCTAGTGCAAAGTGTACCTGGCGCAAATATTTTTTCCGCACGCTTGAATACGAACATTATCCAGCTACCTTCGCATCATATTAGAAAGTCGCGCGGAAAGACTGCGAGACTTACAGGTACACGTACCGCCAGTGGTTCTGACCCACTCAGATATCGTGATGATACCGGCCTCATTAAGATGACACGCAAACATCTACCATTTTGAGAACGTCACTACCCCGTTCTCAGCGGCCTAGCCTCTGGTTTAAAAGGGCCTGCCTGTTACTTGTCCTTCGAATTCCGCGTTACTCGAATTTCAATGTCTCTCGACAAGAATTCCGAACCGCCCATGGAAACTATGATCATAATACAAGAACAAGATGACCTACTGAAAGAAGAGAACAGAAAAGCAGCGGAGCGTCATATCCTACGCAAGCTCGATATGAGGCTGATGCCTACCGTTGTTATTATCTACGTGATGAACTATATCGACGTGAGTCAGTCCATTGTCACTGATTGGAAACGTCGTTCACTGACCGCGGTTCGGCGAGTCAGCGTGTGGCTGTTACTTCGGCCAGGCTTCAAGGTCTGGAGGCGGATCTTGGCCTCACTGGTATTCTGATTTCCGCCTAGCACGAATTCACACTCTGACTCCAATATAGGCGTCGAATACCCAACTGTTCTCGCCGTTCTATATGCGTCATATGCCCCTGCACAGATCCCCTCCAACATGGTATGTCTTTGATAGTTCGCTTGTACGTATAATTGGGCTCACAAATGACCCAGATCCTCGGTTATATATCAAGGTCCGTACATCAGGAGTGATTTCGAGGTCAACATGAATGACGCCGGCTGCATAATGTAAAGGCCGTCTATCTATATCGGAGCTTGCGTGATAGCTTGGGGTCTGACGAGTGCCTTGACTGGAGTCGGTCTCATGTTTTCTAAAACCATTATTCACCGATCATTTCTATCTCCAGATCACGAAAAATTTTGCTGGAATCATGGTTTGTCGTGTATTCGTTGGAATTCCTGAGGTACGAACTTTTTCTTTGGGAGAAATTGCTCAGCATCAGACTCAATTATCTGTTGTAGGCGGCTTTTTATCCAGGGTCGATGTACCTATTGTCGAGGTGGTATACCAAGAAAGTATGTTTGCTATTCCTTAATTACTATTCGTTGCTTTTAGTCATGTACATGCATTCCATAGGAACTCTCGTTACGCGCAGCCATTTTATACGGCGGTCTACTGATATCAAATGCATTTGGCAGTGTAAGTCCGAATTTTTTTCAAGTGATTCTCCAATTCATATCTGTAATCAGTTAATTGCGGCTGGAATTTTGAGAAACATGCAAGGGGATCTCGGTATAGCTGCATGGAGATGGTAAGCCTTTATGGTCTTTGTTTCATAATACGACGCCTCGTCCTGGACCCCAAGGTTGTTCTTCATCGAGGTACCCTGATTCTCCAACCTTTTCTGGAGCATGGCTGATGGAGCGTCGCGTTTGTGTGTAGGGTGCTGTTACGATTGCCATCGGAATACTCGCTATGTACGTGTTTCATTTTCCACACGGGGCAAAAGGTTTTGGGACCTAATCAATTTGATGGTTCAGGTGGCTTCTTCCTGATCTCGTGAGTGAACGGCGCAAATAATTGGCAAAGTCCTTATTGTTGTCAGCCCCACAACACGCGATGGATGTCCCCTGCTGAACGGCGCCTAGTGCAAGCAAGGATGGCAGAAGATGTGGGGGAAGCTGATCAAGACTCCTCCCACAACACGTGCGTGTCAAGGAGCTGTGAACTTTCCTTCTCTCATTACTTGAACTTTCGTTCCCCGTGACTTGCGCATTGTCTGTTTCCATAGACTGTTTTATGGTTTGAAGCTCGCTATTCGGGACGTCAAGGTTTGGATTTTCGTGCTCATCAGCTGTTTTCAAAGTGTGGGAACAAGTTTTGGCAACTTCTTCCCTACGTGAGTCGTGCAATATGCAAGTCTTTCTCACCAAATTAATTTCCTTCAAGTTTAACTAAAACTCTGGGTTACAACACAACGGATACACTCCTGATGTCTGCGTCAGTATTTAAAGTTTACTTGACCCTCCTTGTCATTGATCCACGAATAGACCCCCATGGGCGTTTGCTTCTGTATGCTGCATAACCAATGCATGGCATTGTGGTAAGCAACACCTACAGCCGAAGATGGTCCAGTCCCCTCATCTCAGGGTGTACAGATCGAACCGGAGAACGCTATTTTCACATGGCAGCGTGGTGGTGGGTTACAATTGTCGGGTACATTATTGCTTTAGCAACCATGTCCACTGGTGCAAGATATTTCTCGCTCTTCCTCATGACCTGCAGTATCTGTGGTGTGTATGCGAACCATGTATTCTTCAACGTCCTGAAAGCAGCGTCATAGGCTCCGCATTGATCTTGAATTGGGTCTCGAATGCGATTCCACGACCACCCGCGAAGAGATCAGTGGCAATGGGGATGGTCAACGGATTGGGATGTCTTGGTGTTGTGTGCGTATTTATTCTTGTTCCAGAATGGTAAATGACCGAACTCCCTCAGTGCGGGGTCTTACATATGGAAGGCAGAGTGGGGTCCAGAGTACCATCAGTCGATGGCCATCGCGCTCTGCGCTTTTGTGCTCGCGAGCTTCTTGGGTCTCAGTAAGTTGAGCCGTGATTTCCCCCATCTAGTTTCTCTCTCTGCGAAACACACGCTCATGTGTATGCCAGTCATGCGGCAAATATTGATACACGAGAACAGACAGATGGAACGAGAAGAACGGGAGTTGACTGAAGGACAGCGGGAGCGAATCGAGGAAGCGGCCAAATTGGAAGGTATTTCGTTCGAGGAAGCTATCCGCCTACGGAAGGGGTTTCGTTACCTTTATTAGCTTTGTGAGGTTACTTGCCAGGGTGGACCATGTAGACCTCTTCTCTGATCTCATGATAGTTATACACTCGTCCCGTTCGTGGCTCCAAATTTGCTTCGAGTCCGTTAGCTCGTGAAATGACAGCAACTCTCTACTTCTGGTGTGACAAGAAGTTGATCAAAGCGAATATTTAAGTACTGACACTGAGTCCACAGGCCTCAGACCTCAGGGTGGAATTTATTGAGCCGCCAATCATTCACCTTGTTGCTTGTGCCGTGCAAGGTTTCTTCCACGCGAAGCAGACGGCCGAGAGAGAGAAGGATCGGCACGGATGCCGCTTTTCAGGCTCCAAGGACGCGAGCATACGATCAAACGGGCGTCCTTGGCCACGTCATCGCATCCGTCGTCTCTCGTATCGCTGTTACAGACATGTCGCAGTGATAGCATCATGACTTAGAGCTTGCATTATCATGCTCCAGGACAGAGCTCACTTTCGCTTTTATAAAATTTCCCACGTGGTTTTTAACCAACCACTCGGAGGGACGAACTCGGCGGCATGTTTGAGGAACAGTGAGTGTTACATATATCACAAGCAAGGTTTCTGCTACGGGAATGCTGAATTGTGGCTGTGGGTAGACAACGGTCAAGCTGAATTACGTAAATAACCTGGAACATTACTATCCTGTAACTTCGGCAGTCGGTGAGTGTATTAGAATGCACAACTACCGAAACCTAGGACTTATCCATCTTAATAAGGACAATTCCAATCTCCTACTTGGTCGCCTCGTTTCAAGTTATTCATGCCCCTTTCACGACGGAGAATAATCCAACGTGGGAATGAAGCTACCAGAGATTTCTTGAAACGAACAAACCACTGCCGATGATCGGCCGCGGATGCACGTATTGAACAAGAAATAAAGGTACATAGAAGCCTCTCATGGCTCGTGCAAAAAGTGTTTCATTCAGACAACTAATGCCATGCATGTTGCTCCGTAAGGCTCGCGTTTCACTCGACCACAACTTTACCTCATCCTGCTAGGGAGATGAGCCGTCGAACGGCTTCAATGGAACCGTGTACTTCTGACAACTATTATTGTGAGAACATCACGGCGATGCACAAGGATAAGTAGTGGCTTTGCAGCGGACTAGCTTGGCAGTATCTGCCCGCCAGCAGCTCTCCAAGAGCCGAATTACACTGTGATGTCGCCCACCGGGGAGAAGAAACCCAAGTCATTTACAGAAGCTGTGGTCGTGGTAGGGGAACCACGCGATCTTTGCCTACTAGAAGAAGAGAACAGAAGGACGGCAGAGCGTCACCTCGTGCGTAAACTCGACGTAAGATTGGTACTCACTGTCGTCATCATTTATTTGATGAATTATATCGATGTAAGTTGGTCCATTGTCACAGTTCGGTGATTGTGTTTACAGTTGGATATGTGTTCTTTTGTTGTTCAGCGAGTGGCTGTCACCGCTGCTAGGCTGCAGGGTCTGGAGGCAGATCTTGGTCTGAATGGTAAATCCGGCCCCCCCACTTAGTACGGGTGTAAAATTGACCTTGGTACAGACGTTGAATATGAAACTGTTCTTGCGGTTCTGTATGCATCCTACGCACCTGCTCAGATACCCTCCAACATGGTACGTGCCAAACTCTTTGTTGTATGCTCATACTCAAAGCCGTCTTAGATACTGGCCTATATATCAAGGTCTGTACGTCATGCATGATATCGCATGGATAGACCACGCTCACATGGTATAAGACCATCTTTCTACATGGGGACATGCGTTATTGCATGGGGCATAACAAGTGCACTGACCGGAGTTGGTCACGTTTACCCTGAGACTGCGGCGTATCACTCAGGCGTGTTCGTAGATCACGAAAAATTTCGGCGGTATTGTGGCTTGTCGTATATTTATCGGCCTTCCTGAAGTATAATATTACTTGATGAAATTCACCGTCACTGACCAGCTTAATCACTCATTGTAGGCGGCCTTCTATCCGGGATCTATGTACTTGTTGTCGAGATGGTATACTAAGAAAGTAGGTGCAGTCCCGTCATCCCTATAGCTTTCCTTCATTGAAAATGGCTTCACTCGCATCCCCATGTGTGCAGGAGCTCTCGCTACGCGCAGGTATTTTCTACCTTGGCCTATTATTATCCAATGCATCTGGAAACGTTTGTCCAATTTCTGTGTAAGACATTTCCGAAACTAAGCATATTGCTAGCTTATAGCGGCAGGAATCCTGCACAACCTGCAAGGAAAACTCGGCATCGCTGCATGGAGATGGTAAGCAACTAGACTAAGCAAGATGCTTGAGGCTCATCCATAGAACTCCAAGGTTGTTTTTTATTGAGGTGCTTTTGAATTCCCCAAGCCTTTTATTGGTTTACCAGGAATTGCTCACGAATTACCTTTTTGCCACATTTGTGTAGGGGGCGGTCACAATAATCATTGGACTGCTCTCAATGTAAGTAATCCATCTTCCAAGGTCTAGAAAATATTTCTCGAGTCTTGATTGTGTTCTTATCTCAGATGGGTTCTTCCGGATCTCGTGAGTATCGCGAATGTCAAAGACATCTATTGTCGATTGAATTATTGTCAGCCACATAACACTCGATGGATGTCTCCTGCAGAGCTCCACCTGGCTCAAGTGAGATTGTCAGAAGACGCGGGGGAAGCTGATCAAGACCCCTCCGAGGCAACGTGCGTGTCCGGCTCTAGAAGCTGACAAGATCTTCATTTTTTCTGCGCTGCGGTCTGTGCGGCAACCGACTACTATGTACAGAATTTTTCATGGTTTCAAGCTCGCCATCCGGGACGTTAAGGTTTGGGTTTTCATGGTCATGAGCTGTGGTCAAGGTTTGGGAACGAGTTTTACCATCTTCTTCCCTACGCGAGTCTCAGACGATTGCAATTCCCTGCTGTGATGCTTACGAGGTTTGTCTCCTAGCTTGACTGCAACTCTTGGTTACAATACTATGGACACCCTCTTAATGGCAACGTGAGCACATCAACGTTCACTTGGTCATGCGCGCTGATTCCTGCGCAGACCACCCTGGGCATTCACATCAATATGTTGTATAATCAATGCATGGCATTGCGGCAAGTGACACCCTTGGCCGAATATCAACTGCTCATCTCAAGGCGTATAGATCGCACTGGCGAGCGTTACTTCCACATCGTAGTCTGGTGGTGTGTCACCATAGCTGGGTTCATTATCGCTTTAGCGACCATGTCTACCGGTGCAAGATACTTTTCACTCTTTCTCATGACCTCCGGATTCTGTGGTATGTGGTGTATAACATGTGTTCTAGCGATCCTGAGTCGCAAAAAAGGCAATGCACTGCTCTTGAATTGGGTCTCGAACTCAATTCCACGTCCACCTGCAAAAAGATCGGTGGCAATAGCTTTGGTCAACGGAGTAGCAAATCTCGGAAGCGTGTGCGTTCTTCATAATTCATTCCGTGCTCTTAAGGGTAGTGTCACCACGACTTACTAACTGGACTCCTTTAGGATGGGCTCCTACGTATGGAAAGCCAGCTGGGGTCCAGAGTACCATCAGTCTATCATAATATCGCTCTCTTCTCTCGTGTTCGCCTGCCTTTTGGGTTTCGGTATGTTGAGGCACTCGCCCTCTCGTTAATGGCACATTCACGTGTATTGCTAGTCATGCGACAAATGTTGGTTCGCGAGAACAAGCTGATAGAACGGGAAGAACAGGAGTTCACGCAAGATCAGCACGAGCGAATTGAGGAAGCAGCCAAGTTGGAAGGTATCTCATTCGAAGAAGCTGTCCGCCTTCGCAAGGGATTCCGCTACCTCTATTAAGGGTTGCACAATACTTCAAACACTTTTCTTTATCCTTTTTTCATGTGTAGAGCAGGGTTGGAATATTAGGCTATGAAGATGTCGAGTGGTGACGTCATGTTGAAGCAGTGAAATAATGATTCAGAGGCCCAACTTAGGACGCCCTCTCGATATTATCCAACGTACGTAGTAGTTTCATGAATAGCAAGGCACCCCCTCCGATACCAAAGGGACAGGTAGCAGTAAGTGTGAACTACGTGCCGCTTGAGACTTCTCACGCGTGTCCATTGACAGACGCTTTTTGGTGGCATGGCCTTCGTCGCTGCGGGCTTTGCCACAGTATGGTACGTACTACTGCGCCAGCAAGCCTTTAGAGAGGAGCACGGTATCTACGCAACCTGTGTGTACCCTTTACGCTCCGAGTCGAACCGTGGCTCTGACCTTAACTCTTTGTCTCCTCGTTGCATATTGCTTCATAGGGGAATATCGCCTGCTGCAAGCGCAAGCAGCTGCTGGAAACCCTTCCAGACCTACGATTTTTCCCAGCAGCTACCATACCCCTCTCTCAGCTCCAGTGCCAGGCGCACACGCCACGCACTTTAGGTCTGAATTCAGCTGGGGCCAAGAGTCGCTGCAAGAGCGTGCGGAGAGCGAAGTCCCAGGCACTTCTCAGACCAAATCTGGAGCCTCGGCAATGGAATCAAAATCTGGCCCTGGACCAAGGCACCTCTCAATGCCACAGCCCATGGAGACCAGGGTACCGAGTATGTAAAAGATTATGACAAGCACATGCCAAGGGTCATACTATGGTCCACTATGAGTCTCAAAGACATTTTTTTTTTTTGTTCGCAGTATGAGAAAACTGTTGTACTAGTGACCCGAGCTGTAGTCATATTTTAGTAAGACGAAGGAAAATACTCGAGTGGCTGTGCCTTGCATTATGAAAGCCAACTATCAGGCAAGTACAGTGTCCCTCGACAAATACAAGAATCTCTTCACAGCTTGTGCTTTAGTTTTCAAACATATGTGGCACAGTCTACAGACAAGGAAATGTCCTCTTCACTCCAGATGGAAATAGTCTGCTGAGCCCCGTCGGGAACCGTGTGGCCGTGTTCGATCTCGTGAAGTTCGTCATCGCCCTCCACTGTCTTCTTTTGTGTGACAGTTTTTCTTCGCGTGTAGCAACAAGTCCAAGACACTCCCGTTTGAGAACAGGAAGAACATTGCGGTCATTGCCCTCTCTCCAGATGCGCGGCTGTTGCTGTCCGTCGACGACGACGGCCGTGCTGTCCTTGTCCACTTTCGACGTGGCATCTTGCTTCATCACATCCACTTCAAGAAGCCCGTAGCGGACGTTCAGTTTTCACCGGATGGCAAGTTAGTTGGATGTTCTTTTCATGTGCTGGTCCCCTGCTAATGTCCTCTTCTCATGATGTTGATATCGTATCGTGACGGTTCGTCCAATAGATACATTGCCGTGACGCACGACGCACACGTGCAGGTGTGGCGTACGCCAAATCATATGATGCGCGAATTTGCGCCGTTTGTATTGCATCGAACGTATACGGGCCATCATGACGAGGTATTGAGCATTCGTTGGTCCCCAGATTCGATGTATGTGTCACTTTCTCTTTTAGCCTCCGGTCCGTTTGTCTTGTTGACGGACTTGATGTGGACTACAAGGTATTTTATCACAACGTCCCGAGATATGACAGCGAGGCTGTTCATGCTGAACTCGGTCGAGGGCTTCCGCCCAAAAACGTTTGCGGGTCACCGTGACGCGGTCGTTGGGGCGTATTTTTCCTCCAAGTCGAATGCCGTGAGTCATTTGACGTTTTCCGTGGTTGGAGTTTCATGCTCTTGTAGATTTATACCCTCAGTCGTGATGGTGCGGTATTCACTTGGAAAGCTAAGACGGACCAAGACATGGATACGGAAAATGAGGACGACACTGCGCCGGTACCACCGACACCATCTTGTGCTTCAGATATCATTCCAATGACACGATGGGGTGTTCACCAACGACATTACTTTAACCTCCCAAACACCAAGGTCGCCTGCGCGACATTCCATCCTCCATCCAATCTCCTTATCGTCGGCTTCTCCACTGGCGTCTTCGGGCTCTGGGAAATGCCCCACTTTACGAATGTACACACGCTCAGCATCTCGCAGGAAAAAATATCTTCGGTGGACATTTCATCATCGGGCGAATGGCTCGCTTTCGGGGCGCGCAAGCTCGGTCAACTTCTCGTCTGGGAATGGCAATCGGAATCGTACGTTCTCAAACAACAGGGACACTATTTCGACATGAACACGCTGGCCTATGCACCTGATGGGCAAACCATCGCTACTGGAGGTGACGATGGCAAACTCAAAGTGTGGTCCGTTCACTCTGGGTTCTGTTTCGTAACCTTTTCAGAACATACCGCCCCTGTGATGGACGTGACGTTTGCCAAACAAGGGTCGGTGTTATTTTCCGCCTCGCTGGATGGTAGCGTACGAGCCTATGATCTCGTTCGGTATCGCAACTTTCGTACATTCACGTCACCTTCGCCTGTCCAGTTCTCCGCTCTTGCGGTCGATCCGTCTGGAGAAGTCGTCGCGGCGGGTTCAACGGATTCATTTGAAATATTCATGTGGTCTGTGCAGACGGGAAAACTTTTGGATGTGCTCTCGGGTCACGAAGCACCGATATCATCGCTCGCTTTTTGTCCTTCGGGTGCCAACCAGCTCGCAAGTGGCTCATGGGACAAATCAATGCGAATATGGAGCGTGTTTGGCCGCTCTCGGGCTGTCGAGAGCCTCTCGCTGTCGTCGGATGTCCTGGCTGTCGCATTCCGCCCAGACGGCGCGGAGATCGCCGCATCGACACTGAATGGTCAAATCACGTTCTTTGACGTGCGTTCGAGCAAACAAACCAATTTCATCGACGGACGCAAGGACATTTCAGGTGGACGCAAAGCGGACGACAAGGTCTCAGCCGCGAACAGTGCCTCCACGAAAGCGTTTACGAGCATGACATACACTGCCGATGGAACATGCATTCTCGCGGGTGGAAACAGCAAGTACGTCGTGCTCTACGATGTTCGCGAAGCCGTCCTGGTGAAGAAGTTTCAAATATCGGAGAACCTGTCGTTGGATGGGACGCAGGAGTTTTTGGACAGCCGGAAAGTGAATAGCGCAGGGATCAATACGGATTTAATTGACGATCGAGGGGACGCAAGTGATTTAGAAGATCGGATGGATACCACGTTGCCTGGGGCCACTCGTGGGGCGGGGGATATGTCGGTTCGCAAGTATCGGCAGGAAGCACGGACGAAGTGTGTTCGGTTCTCACCAACGGGAAGGGCATGGGCGGCAGCGAGTACCGAGGGGCTTCTCATCTATGCACTGGACGAGAGCCTCACTTTCGATCCGTTCGATCTTACAATCGATCTTACCCCACAGAGCGTCCTCAAGGTGCTCTCAGAACGGACGTATCTGAAGGCGCTCGTCCTCGCGTTTAGGTTAAATGAAAAACCGATCCTGCAGCGCGTGTTGGAGAGCGTTCCGCGAAGCGACATCAGGTTGGTAGCGCGGCAAGTGCCGGTGGTATATGTTCCAGCGTTGTTGCAGTTCATTGCAGAGCATCTCGAACGGGGGCCGCATGTCGAGTTTGATCTAATTTGGATCCAGGCCGTCTTGATGGCGCATGGGCGGTATTTGCATGACAGGAACGTGGAGATGGCACCGGTATTGAGGGCTACGCAAAAGGCATTGGGGGACGTGCAGGAAATGGTATCGAACCTGTGAGTTGTCGTGGGCTGCTCGATTGTCCGCTGATGGTTTTGGAAACAGATGTGACGCGAATACGTCGACTCTCAGGTATATGATTGATCAGTCCAGGACAAGGCAGAGACATACCCAGGAAGCACCAAGTGCCTGAAGTTGTCGAGGATTTACTTGTACAGAGGAAAGTTGGAAAAAGTATCGAATACAGCGCCTAATTTTCCGTCATTAACAATCGTCAGGACATTCTGTTTCGGCCCATCGACATGATGACATGTTTCAGTCCTGGTTCCTCAGCGACGTTTCTCTCCTGCCGTGTTCCCGCTGGTAGCTGCCCCTAAACGGTATCAATTTGAGCACGATTTTTGTGCAATGGCATGTCCGGTTTGAATCAACATGAGGAAAAATTCGGTACTCACGTTCACGTTCGTTGTGTCTCTTCTCTACGTCCTGATAACCCCAATAATAAGCGAGCGTTGTCGCGGCAACAATGGCCGTCGTCGCAATGATCTATCGCATAGAAATCACGGTATACATTCATCCCGTCAAGCGACCGTTCGAAACGGGCTCACAACTTTGTTCCTCCCTGGCTGGTTATGCCAGTATCGGGAGGAGAACGAATCACCAGAAGATTGACGTAAAATGTGAGATGGATGCATCGTTGAGACAAGTTGGTGACCCTCTGCAGTTCGGTTGCGTTTGAGGAGTGACTTTCACTCCTTGAGGGCCGACGCCAGTTCTTATAGGGGTGATGACATGACGTCATTGGGTGGCTCAAGTATTTACATCCTTTTTTAATAATCAGGCAATCTCAGTATCGCCTTCAACTTGACCGTGAGCTCGTCCTCGACCCACGTCTCACGTGTTAACGGGTTCCAAAGCTATCCGCAACCCGAGCAGTTCAACATGAGGCACTTCACCCTCAAACGAGACAACTCACCCCGTCATCATCTACCTTGCTGACTTTCTCGTGCCAAGGGCCGGCCGATCCGTTCTGCTGTGCTACTCTCCCGAACCCGACGTATTTCTCATTCAGGTTCCTCCTCTTTTGCACTGTCCTCCCCGGTACCACCTTGAACACTTCAAATTCAGATTCAGACTCGCCTGAGCTTCCATACGACAACGCCGGCACCCCACTGTCGTGCGTATCTGTTCCAATCACTTGAATCTCAGGCCCGGTCACAGTCCCAACCGCCTCCCGGCGTCGAGGCCCCGCCAACATCCCGCACGATGCCGCCCGCGGCTTGGGCGGCCACGTATACACAAGTCCTACCAGCTCATCCCTGGCCTCGGCTTGCACCATCACTTTTTCCTCCGGCTCCGCTGTCGAAAACTCTGCGTTATCCCGTTCGGCGATGCCAACGTCCTTCCAACGGTTTGCAATTCTCGCTGAGGGCTTGAAGGTGTCGGTGCGGCGGCGGAAAGTCGAGACCGAGGAAGAGGAAGATGGGCTGGACAAATGTGTGGCGGTACCGCGTCCCGAGGACCAGGTCGCGCGAGTCCAATATCCAGGATATGGCTCGGCTTGATATGTCTCTGGACGGACGATTCTCCCGTCCTGAGCAAAAGAAAACACGTGTGGACCGGACATCCACACGGGGTTGAAGAACGTGTCTAGGTGAAAGTCCCTGTTTGACGTGGACTGGGGAAACCTATTGTCAGCTTGGAACAGCATTACATCTGAAGCATAAACGTACTTGGATGGGTTTGGCATTGGGTTGGATCATGCTGGAACGTGTGGGGGGAAGAGGACGAGCAGGTTGGTAGTTGCAGTGATGGTTGTCAGCAGGAATGTGGCCACGGGGGTGGGTGAAGCAAGGGGTGGACCCGGTCGCAGCAGAAGATTGCCAGGTGAGAAGAACGTTGTAGAAACGTGATAAAGCAGGCCGAAAAATAATGTACTCGCTTGATCCCGAATGCCTGCGTGATCGATAAAGATGAGGTGGAGGCAAAATGTAGAGGCAGAATTTATACCATTTCTTGCTGGAGTGGCACACAGTGGTCGAGCGAGGCGAAGTGGAGCATTATCCAATACATGACTTCCTTTGTCCGTTTTGCGAGCGCACAAAGCAAGTCGGAATGTAAATGTGGACCGTCACCGGCGTCCCTTTGAATGTTGCGTGGAGCAAAGTTCCTGGTCACATCTGGCACTCCACATTCAGGGCGGAGAGGAATCACGTTACACTGTGCAAAGGCCGAAACCACGACCAGACTGCTCTCGATGATCGACAGTCGTCCATCTCGGAGACGAATTTGCCGTAAAGCGTCGCACACCATTAAGTGTGATGACCAACCGCCAACCGTCCAACCATTCACGAACCACAATCTTAATCCACCGCGAAGCGAGGTGTGGACGCGCTTTTGATTGACGACCGTACAATGGAGACCAAAGGACATACAACAGCCTCATCCATCACCATCGCGATCAGGCACCCCAGGCAAGAGTCACGAGCCGCATGTTCTTCAATCCTCGTTGAGACTGGAATTCAGTTGGCAATAGACGGCATCGTGGTGTCGGGAATAGGATGATATAAAATGATACATGGTCATATCCACGGTCAAGCGGTCTTGGCCGAGGAGTATGCTCTCCCACTGCTGTCACCGAAGTCTTTTTTGTGGTGTATTGATTGATGTCCGATTTGAACAAAAGATGCAAACACGCTAACAAGAGGAAGACATCTGCGTGATGTCAACCTGTCGCCCGTCGATGCCCATGATGGAATGCATTGCATAACATGATAACCGTAGAGCGGCGATCCCAGACCTGAATGTCTGAAGGAATGGAGAGAAAACAGTTGGAACTTGGTTCACGTGCATTGTCGATCTGTGCGCGTTTGAGGGGGTGCTGGACCAATCAAGAGCCCGACACCCAAAGGTAAAGGCAGAGAGGGAGGCCAAGTCAGAGAGTGACTACCAGATAGACATCTCCGTACGAACCGTACTGATCAGCAGTGCTACTAGGCTGTTCCCGTGTCTGGTCCTCCTCCTCGTGCCGTTGTCTTCGACGACTGGCCAATAGCTTCTTGACATACAGAAAGCTTGCACCGCCAGCAACAACCAAACCACCTATACGCACAAACTGGTAAAATAAGCCATTAAGAACTCTCTGTTCCGAAGGTCTGAAAGCAAGGAAGCGAACCACTTGTTGGTGCATTGCTTATTGTAGTCGGTTTCAGGATGTCTCCAAGACCGTGGTGACGTGTGTAGCCTTGGGATGCAACAGTGTTAGTTGAAACGTTGAGATTCGAAAATGATGCTGCCTACGCTGTAAACTTGAGTGCGTAGAAAAAACCGGGACGAAACAGGCAGCTGCTACAGCGTGTGAACGATATGTCTCAAGACTAAGCAAATCTGAAGCCCACCGTACACTGATAGGAATGAAATCTACTGTGGCTAGTGTCGACAAGGCACTCCCGGCCAAGGATAATACCGAAGCCAGTCAGCAACGGTATCCAAGATTCCAACCGAACGAGGACGCTCGGCCTCGTGGGCGACGCAGAGATGGCATTCTCACGGGCGTCGGGTTTCATGTACTTCCCACGAATTCTTGGTCTCCAAAACCTGTTCCCTCCTTCCAAGCTATTGTTGCTAATCTCCGGTGTCAGTTCCCAATCAGCGAGACGTTTATTGCTGTGTCTGAACATCTGAGCATTGCTTGTAGCTAGCGGGTGCCGAGTAGCATGGCCGTAATCCGCAAAAACATGCGCCGATCCTGCTAGTTTATTCTTACATAGTGGTCGGTGAGTACTTGAGTCTCCTGCGTCTACTTTGTGGCGTACTCAAACTATCTAGAGCTCGCACGATGCACAGGACATGACATGTTGCCGAATACCAGCCGCAGTAGCTAACCCCAAATTTCCATGATCAGGTCAATGAAGGTTAAGTTTGAAATTTGAATATGTTATGTTGGGACTCGACGTCCCCACCCTTTGACGAAAGACTCACATGAAGTGTTGTGTCGCATTTCGATTGGGTGCGCCTGGTTCGAAAGTTTTGCACCAGTACGTGGCACTGGCTTTCGTCCCTCTGATCGGTCCTTGTTTAATAAAACCAATTCTCAACCTCGTGTTTTCGGATTGTTCCCTGGCGTGCACGCGAAACCGTATCTGGGTAATAAAGCCACACTTTTCAATTTTTTTAAAATCTTGCAGATAAACAAACGAGCGGTTCCAAACTCACTTGCGCTTGTTCCCCCTGAACCAGGGTGCTGCCATGCCAGAAATGCAAAGGTGTTGGTTGCATCACGCAAGAAGTTCTCTCGTACTTTCAACGCGGCTGTCTTACACAACGTGAAATTTACGGAAATACGTTCTCTCGTTGGACCGAGCTGGACATCTAGGGTAAAGATCAATCCCCTATGTGTGTGCTTATCTCGGCGCTGTTACTCGTGGGTTTGATGGGCCACACAGGCATGGCCCGAGGAAACATGAATGTTTGGCAAGTTCGCACTCCCACCGCACCATGTTTGTCAATGCTGCTCAGGAACCGGGGTGCATTTTCTGGCGCTCGTGTAAGCTTCCAATGACCCGGTGACATCGAGTTAGCTTGACCAGCTCTACAAATCGCGGTAGATGAGTCACCCGGCAACTCAGGTCAAGCGATCATACTGGATGGTTTGTGGCTTGTGAACCTAAATGATTTTCAAATCAGCCAGCGACATTCTCACTGAGACAAGAACCGTGCCAGTTGGTTCCAGTTGGTTTCCATGGCGGCCTATTGCGAACCAACCAAACCAACCGGCACGCACAGGCGACTGGAACACCACTTTGACACTGAGCTAAGTGTGCAAGTACAGAAAATGTTACCCTGACAATGGCCATTATTCTTCAGATGGTCTGATTGCAAGGAACGACGCCAGCTTGAGGGTCCTTGACTAAAGTAAGCGGTGACGGCATCCGACGATGGCGACCAAAGAGTCTCTACTCGGCATGAAGGAACCAGCGTATTGGATGCAGATTGCGCCGTTGTATTATGGACCGGCAAATCCGGTGGTTGGCAGCCGTAACCTTGCAAGGAGCCTATGAAAAGCATGGTGGCATGACTGTCAGCTTGCAGCTGCCTGCTCAGTAAGTGACAGATAACGTTCACCGAAGGAACGTTATGCGCGATAGTGGGCAAGTCGCGGTGCCGGTTCATTTGATCCGTGGGTTCTTAGCACCCTTTGTGGACGACACGTGAACTTGGTATGAAAAATCAAATCTGGAGATGGTGCACATGCAAGAGCACACAGCATGGCAACAATGCCTCATAGACGTGACTGGTCACGAGTGGCATGGCGCGCGGAAAGTTCGTTTCAACGATCTATTTATCTCCGCAAACGAAGGTGAACCATGAGATGATATTTGAATTGGGGTTCTGATTACGATGGGCAAGGGTAGCTGGGCCGAGGGAGGCGAATAAACGTTTTGAGCGAGATGCAGTGTGACTGCACTAGACAAAGACCAATGAACAAGCTGTCACTGATCAAGATCAGTCCAACACGCGTTCTGTTCTCATGGCGAAGACGAGCTGGATGACGTCGTTTCTTTGGAAACGAGTCGAGCGGGTCAGTTCAACGTGCCGGTTTCAGCTCGTTTCCGTCAGTCCGTGCAGGGCGGGCGATGGTGGACAAGTTAAAGTAACAAAATAATATTATATTATTCTCGGTCTTCTGTGGCGTGCGGGGGGTGGGGGGTGGTGTCCACAAAGGGTGGATCGAATGTTGGTGTGGTGGTTTTGACACAAATTTAGAGCGTGGTTGTCTTTTGTGTCCAAGGCTGTGTCGTCACGTAACAAGCGAATACTGATGTCACTGCCATCGCTCCCTTTATTCTCCCCCCGTCCATATAAATTCTTCCAATTCCCTCTCCCTCCTCCATCCACCATTTTGCATCCGTTCGTATTTCTTATCCACAATTACCCTTTTATTCTTCTTCTCTTTGCCTCTCATGAGCACGACAACAATGCCCCCCTCAGTTATCAAAAACGCGACCACAATATGGGACATCAATGTAAACTGGCCCCTCTCTGCTCAGTGTGGCACTTGGGATCCCAAAGGTCGGGGCGTAGACGTATGGGAGTGCGTCCTAGCTCGTACGTCTCTCTCTCTCCTCTTTCATCTCCCGCTCATCTCACTCATAGATTACTCAACACCCTCCACATCGGTATGTCTCATCCCAACCTACCTCCTCAGTGGCAACTGACCCTTCTCCACTAGCCTCCGAATCCCACGTACTGGCGGTACCTTGGACGTCGGTAGCTGGTCCACCCGTCACTCTGACCGTGGTACCACCGATCGTCGCGCACTCCGAGTTGCCGTAGACGGGTGCCACGCAGTACACCCATCACAACCGCGTTTGTAGTCAGCGCTATCATGACTTCCCACATAACCCGGTCCATCACCCGTGTTTCCCGCCACCTCGGGCACACGTCTATAGCCGCGCAGGTCTCGGAGTCTCTGTAATGTGGTTTCTCCTTTGATTCGATGTGTGTTGAATCACCATCCATGTTTTCACGGCCGGTCCACGTTTCGCCACCCTGTTATTTACCCCTTTGTCCCTGCATACCTTTTTTTTTTCCATTCGCATCCACCTTGATACCTGATCCCTCGACTCAGTCACAATCTCAGCATATCTACTAGAAACAAGCCTTTAATGTAACTTTTCAATGTATTCCCTAGCTGTGGATCCTACATACATACATACATACATACAATATTCATCGGGTTATTTGTGAATACCCGTCCGGTCACGCACCTCATCAACTCTTTATCCTTGACTCAATGGCGATATCTGGTGCCTGTCGCGCGGTCCGATGGTCCCCTGTCAGATCAGGCGGGGTGGCTTTTCCGAATCCAGTACATGCCAATGGGGGATAATCAACAAGTCTGCAACCGGACCTTGCGTCACCAAGCATGCATGGCGCGCGAAACACGCGTTGGGCAACTCGATCGATGACTGTGAAACATGTGAAGTCAGTGCGAGCAATGTCAAATGCGGAGTATTATTCGTGGGGAAATGTGATTTTAACAAAAAAAAAATAACATAAAACACCTGAGATGGCGATACGGTAACAACTCGGAGTCGAGAGTGATAGCAGTCGCGGTTCGGGATGTGTTTCGTCGAGGATCGATACTTGGATGTGTTGCGTGGCCGGTGGGTGACTAGTGACTCGCGGTCTCCAGGTCCGTGGATCGCATGGATGAAGAGGAGCAGGTTAACGGCAAATTCGTCGGCGATACACTTGCCTCCCAAAATTAGGCAAACTATATAATACACAAACACTTAGGAGGAATAGAAAATGACTTGTTCCTCGGAAGTGCCCGTTGCAATCGCAACATATTAATCTCCGTATCGTACATGTGCATGAGACGCGTCGATCTCGACTCTTGTCATTTTTAGCGGGAATTCTGATAAAATTGTCAATTTTTGGTTTTGTCAAAAACAAAAGAAATTGGCGTCGTCAAGCTCAAGAAACGACAACCTGAAGGCATCGCACACCATGACAAATGACCCAGGAAGTTGGCACATCCAATCATGGCAAGGCAGAACGCGATAACCACGGAAAATGAGACAAGAAGAGAACGAGGAAATGAAAGAGTAATTGAACAGGTACTGTTCAGGACTGGCGGGGATTTGACCCATACCGTTAGGCGTATGGGTGTGGACCGTCCATACTTGTGTTTAATCATATGTGCACCTAGCCCACAATTGAAAATCCTTGGGATCGTGCAGTGGTGGATCGTGCTCGTCAAATTTCAGGTATTCGAATGCGTGTGCAACAGGTGGATGCCAGACTTACCGACGATAACGCATACCCTGAGGCCCGAGTTGTCAAAAAGGAAAAAGCAATTTCGTAATGTGTCCACATAACGCCGTCACATTAATAATGCCGTGGTGGGTGCACCGAGCCGTCGAAGAAGGCTCGTAAAGGGAGGTCTAGAACGATTAGTTCCATCAAGCACCCACGGGATGGAGTAGCACATGTCGGAAATAATCGACTCTCTGTCACCTCCGTTTACCTAGATTCGATAGCTAGTTGGTCGGTCAATTCGACGGTCGAGGTATGACCATCGATCTTCAGAACCCTAAGGAGGACGGCAATTTTGTGTCCTCTATTAAGTAGAGCAATTTAGTACAACTCGAGGTCGTAGCATGCAGGACTCCCTAGAGTACATACAGTGTTTCAGTCTTGTCGTTGTCAGGGTACTATACTGCCAACCTTCAAATTAGCAAGGTCGGCCGAAACACCAATGCTCTTGTTCTTCCTTATGATATATCGAGTGACAAATCACCAACCTGACTTGCCATCAGAGATTTGGTTGAAGAATCTGTACGCATTAGTGATCACCCTCAGGCTGATTCGCCGTGGACCAATATTTACCTCCAACCCGGTTACTGGAGCTAGGTTTTAGATCGCCACGAGAGAAGAAGTATCATGGATGATGGACCCATCCCGATTGTTCCTCTGGCTCAAATGCTCCATAGTTAAACGACCCGTGTTCTGACCTTCCGGCGAGGATTATTGAAACTCAGTGGCAAGGGCATGAATACAATAGATACTGAACTGGCTGAGAACGCCATGCTGCAATGCATGGTGCCACAACCGGTTACTCCATTACTTCGGTTGGTCCTGAACTTGAACAGATGGAAGCGGCGGTGACTCTGAATGATGTTTCTAAGGCACTAGTTGCCGTGTGTTCGTAGCCTAGGAGGTATTTCCCATTGTCGTCAATAGCCGACTCATCGATCAGAAAGGTCCTTGCCACTGGCAACTTTTCTGAGTCTAATCACTTGTGAAAGCAACGTCGGGAACAGTCCCTGACGCAAGATGTCGGCAAAAGCCGACACCGACACGTGCGACCCCCCCAACAAAGGACGAGACATGACAATGAAGACTCCCGAAGTGATGGCGATGTCGCGCTCCCAACGGGCCCAGCCAGGGGACACCGCCTGATCGTTTCGACGGGAATGGGCAGCGCGTCAGCGCCGGTCGTGGCGTCGCCTTGCCCGACGCTAAGCATTTTAGTCGCCGACGCAGACGTACAAATATCTCGCCACTGCAGGTGCTTTCGACCATGTGCTCGTCACCTGTGCTCGTAGCCCATGGCAGAAACTACTTCCAGTGCTTGGAAATGTCCTTCAGATTGCGAGTGGAAACCAATGGACGACATTCACGAACATGCAAAAACAATTCGGTGGCCTCCTCGACCGCATATACTCCAACAGACCACGAAACATAGTGGCTTCGGAAATCACGACTAGCGGTCTTCTAATGGTGTTCACACGGTAAAACGACGTGTAGGTTCAAACATTCATGTGTTGTGATTGCGGACTGATTCAAATGCTACTCCACTACTCCACAAAGCATCCCATGAGGGGCTTAAAAAAGGCATCGTGCATCGCATCGATCTCACACAGCACAGTGAAAGTATACTTTTGCCATGTGGCCTGCTGACGGAACCAGACAATTGGGATGGTCATCTGCACCGAACGACTGCATCTGCCCCTGAGGTAAGTTGAATGTCACCACGCAATTGCTAAACATCGGAGACCCACCGTTGCTTATTAGTCTTGCGCGGAATCTTACCTTTCGGACTCCGCGGTGTTTGAAGGCTTTTTCCGACGTGCGCAAGATTGGTGTGTGCTCTCGTTAGTGCTGCTGGTGCATAGACAACTTCTACTATCATGGCTTGGTGGATGCTGGGAATGGTGGTTTATCCAGAGACTCAGAGGCAGGCTCAGGAAGAATTGGATACTGTCATCGGACCTGGCAGACTCCCTACATTCGCCGACTATGAGAATCTTCCGTACATACGCGCAATGGTCAGCCTTTACCTTTCACATTTTCGTCCAAAATACATTCAGCTCAGACGAAAGAAGCGTTGAGAAGGTAATATAGTGATGTGATCGTGCAGGACATTCCATGAGACTTACCATTGGTTAAGGCCAAGGACCCAGTTGGACTTCCTCAGTGTCCCATTGAGGTGTGTAGAAATTGTTATCGTGGAAAGCGTTTGATGATTGATATGAAGGCTGCTTTATTCCTGCCGGGGCAATCATCATTGCAAACGTCAACCGAGACCTCGAGTCATACGGACCAGATGCTGAACACTTCCATCCCACACGCCATCTGGTCGAGAAGAATCTGATCCCTCCAGGGTTGACCGACTTGAAGGAAGAAGGGGGCTTTACCTACGGCTTTGGTAAACGGATTTGTGAGTCTCGTTGTGTATGAAAAAGGTTTAGGTGCTCTAATATGGCTTTTTTGAATTCTTAACGTGCACCGTTAACAGGGGGCCGATTCCAGCAAAGTCAAAATCACCCCGAGATTCCCAGTGGCCGTGACGATGCTTCAATCGGAACGCGAGTCGCACGGGCTTCCAGTATTCCAAAAGAATAAACACGGTGGAGTTGAAGCTCAACAACTGGGACATACCGCTTCACGTCTATAAGATTTACCGTATGTATTACTTACATGAAAATGGTATAAACCCCGTATTTTTCTCCCAGTCTCGAAGGGTTCTAATTTACTTCTCCCCTTCTGGATGCTATCTACCGAATTTCCTACAGCAGGAAGTTCTTCGGGCAACGGGTAAGAGTTGGACCACTGACAGAACAGCTCTTGGTCTCGATCCCGCCGGAAACTGCGCTTCTTTTAATCCCATATATAAACAGATAATAGAATGTGGCACCGGGTCTCGCGCAAAGCAGGTGCGTCTCGCGTCAACTTCGATAGTAGTAACTCATCACGGCCTCGATCACTGCGAGTGCTATATGGTCTTCATTTAGCCACGCGACATCACGTCGACAAAATATCTTGCCACCGCGATAGGCCGGCCCGCTCACCTACCCTTATCAAATTTCACCTCGATTTTGATGCGGTCACCTTGAAGCTTATTCAGCTAAATTGACTTTACCACAAGCAATAATGGACTGCTCAATTGAAGGAAAGGTGCATTTACTCAACTTGAAACAGAGTCACCCACAGCAAAGCGGTGTGTAAATCCAGAGTAATGATATTTTTTAATCTTGGTAGGTGTCTCGTGAAGGGCTTTTCACTATCGACTGCTCTTGTGCCTTGATTGTCACCCAAAATTCCTCACGGTGATTATCGATAAATGAACCCCGTTGTTGATATTCATGCAAGTACCATTGACTCAATGGCAACATACGGAGAACTTGACGTCCGGTACAGACTTGAAATTCACATCAACATGCTTGATATATATACCTTCTTTGGGTCTGCATCATCGTTTGCGTGTCTGACAAGAGAACCTCGGGGTTTTACTTGCCGGGAGTGTCCCTGCCATTCTTCTAATTGGCTGGGTACTCGTTCTCGGGATCTTGCTTGATGCCTTTCACCCGTTGCCCTGTGACTTCACGGAGTGCCGACGACCGTGCCGTAGGTTATTAATGACTGAAATTATCGCAGGCTCTCCATGAATGACCATGCATCAGGGGGTGCAACATATGGTAGGCTATCATGTGTCCAATTCGACAACTTCTACTGGACTGATAATTTCCGTACAGGCAACTGGGTTTATTCTCGAATCTGGGGAGAAGAAAACATTACCCTCAGTTCGGACGTGTTGGGTATTCGTTTCTGATCTTGCCACACTCCTCCAAATGTGTGAATTGAGTTGCAACTTCTTGTTTATGATGCACGGAGAAGGTGAAACTGTGTATTTCACTCGGCTTTCTGATATGGTGGTGAGTTAAGAAGAAGTGCAAGCAAAGAATACATCATTAATCGACGAACCTTGAACACATTGCCGACAGACATTTGTTACCCTGAGTAAATCGTACGTTTCTGGGAAAGGTTGATCGGCCCGCATCTGTGGCTTTCTTCTGCGCAGATGACATGTTCGCAGCCTTTCATAAATAACGTGGATATTCATTCTCTTAGGTGTAGGATCCTGCCCAGACTTCTAGGGATGAACGCGGAGAATTGGGGCAAATAAGCATCCCTTGTTGCTTCTTTCTTTCTTAGCCTGGAACCCTGGATTTGTCCTTAAGCCCATCGTTCAAAGCTAAGTTAGATCGCGTGTGTCAATTCGAGAAAGAACCAACAACATTATAACCAAGCGAATCGCGTAAACTGCGTTCAGTACACGTATCTTACAAATGACAAGGTGCGGGAGAAATGATAGCCAAAATGGTGAAGGCTTGAAGTCCAGGACATCAGTTGTAACTAAGAGATGAGCAAGATAATGGGTATCAAGTTCGTCAAGTATCGTAGAGCTGGGGCTGTAAAGTCGTGGTAAGCCATGGTATTGCCATGATCCTCCACGGAAATCATCCTGACACTGGGTCTGGTGCAGACGTAAAGATAGCCAACCCTGGTATAGCTGCCTTGTATTCTGCAAAGTATGGCACTGCATTCTTGTTCGACCGCACCGTCAAGCGCTTCAAAGTACATCGCGAACGCGCAAGCATCCCCATAAACGCAACATGTGGCCATACATCACGTTCGCGATAACAAAAACAAATGTCCAATTCTTCGAGCGCGGGCAAGGTGAGCACACCAAAGATGGCGTCGAGCCCTGCACGGATCACCTTGATCTCGATGCGGCGCAGCGAAGGATGTGTGATAGACCCTGGTGCGACTGCGCGCAAGGCGCCGCGCTGGTCTTCGTCAGCAGATAGACACGAAACAACGAGGGTGCGGAGGTGACAGCAGCGCGTGAGGAGCTGGACAAAGAGCATGCTGCTAAACAGGGCGAAGTGCATATTGAGTTCGACCAAGTTGTCCCAGGGCAAGTTGATCCCGTCAAGGGACTGCAAGTCATGGTTGAGGCACTGGAAAGACGCGGAACGGAGGTGCTTGGCAGGTCCAGGGAAGTAGATTAAGGGGGCGTCACGATGGGAGGTAATGCAGAGACGTTGGATGGGAAGATCGGTCTCTTTCCCAGGGACAAAGAGACCGGGCAAAGAGGGACCATGCCACCAGAGATCCCCGCTCTGGACGATGAGTGGCTGGAGCCAGTGTACAACAGATGAGACCAGTGTGGGATCCGCACCGATCAAGCTGATATCATTCAGGACCCGAATGGTCAAAGGGACGCTCTTGGCTCTGGCTAACCAAGACACACAGCCATGACGATATGCCTCACAGGCGGTCTTCTGAAGGTAGATGGAGAGAGAGGACCAGAGACGGGGAGTGGATAATGTCACAGCACGCCAATGACGGCACACACGGGCCAGGACCATGGGGGACTCGACATCCTTTGGGGAAATGTATGGTGTTTTGGACAGACAGTGGTAAAACACCTCGCCCAGGACCTCTGGGGGGATCCGACGAACGGGCGAAGTAAGCGCCTGGTGAGCGAGTAAAGACCCGCGCACATGAGTAATGTCTTGCTCAAGCTTCGCTTGGATGGCAGCGAGCTTCCGAATAGTACTGTTCACGTTGGCCATCTGCAGGGAAAGCATGGAGATCTGAGTGTCCCTCTCGGAAACGATGGCGTCGATGAGGAGAACATCTTGAGCGCTTGGTACGGCGTTGATGGCGATGAACTTCGAGAATGGGGTGTCGAGATCACCTGGCTATTGAAATCAAGCCAATCGTGAGCAGAGTTAAAAGAGAGAGAGACCTTGACGAGACTGACCAAAAGGGACGCTGTCTTTATGAGGGGGGGAGCATGAGACACGATTGCGCCATCGGCGTCAGGATGTGACGAGCCCACCTTTTCGAGATACTCGTCCAATTGATCATGTATTTTCTGCAGGATATCCATGTCGAGAAAATTTCTCTGTCAACAGGCTGTGCGACGACGAGGGCAGCGTTGGCTTTGCAAGGGTGAGGGTAAGACGTGCACAATGCCAGGTGCGAACTGATATAAACCGCAAAAGGGTGTCACGAGCCAAGTACACACACGTTCCGAAGTCGCTTTCGAAGACTCTAGTAGGTTAGATTACTCGCTAAGCACGTCTCGTAATGACAGGTATCCCCCGTCGTTAGCAGTGGGAATCCGTCTCACAGCCTGTTTACCAGAATTCTGGTACTCGACGCATCAACCCATTTCACCATGGAGTCAGGCATATTGCTAACATGTCAAGTACTTGAGAGAAATCCCTCTGCCAGATCTTGGTATATAATTTTTCACACTCCAATTGTTTTCTTGATCCCAGATGCTCGTCCGAGACTGATTATTATCGTCGTCGCAGATCTTTGCCAGGCAAACACGTTGATAAACACTCCACTCAAACTTGGCTCGAGGTTCAAATTGTCATGGTGCATAAGCTACACTCAACTGTTCAAGTCCTGTCTTTATCAACTTGAAACAGGCTGGTCTCGATTAACGCAAGTACAAGGTCAAGTCCGTCGTTTCATTGAGACCTCCAAGTCAATCTCAGGTTATTCTGCGAAGATGGAACTGTCCTCGGCCGATGGCGGTGCATCACACAGATGGGCCTGTTGATCGGGAGAGTGGGTTCTCGTAAGCCTCAGGACGCGGCGGTGAACGAATCTAAGCTGAGCACGTAGCGAACCACAGTCCCGCACAGCGTTGATTTCCAAGCTGCCAATATGATGCCAGCTATGTAGACACAAAATTGATACTGTATTACCCTTGGTACACAGAGGACATTGTATGAAAAAGATCAGAGCGCACCTTGGGTGGATCAGATTGAAGAATGATGGGCGGTAAGCAGTATTGTACCTTGACATAGCTCCCACGAAATTCCTGGACTCCAAGACGACCGTATGACTCACCAAAGTCGTTTTGTATGATTATACTCCAAGAACTCGGAACATATCGGAAACATGCTCAAGTAACTATCAAACACTCAGATTGGCCAATTGGACCCGAGCCTAGGTTCGACGTTTTGAAGACCTCGGATACTATGATGTGTACAGGCCTGGCGGTGGCGGACCCTGACGGAGGTTTCCGCTTACTGTCATCTTACTGCTCGCGGTTCGGTGACCTTCGGTCCGAGTTGGTTTCCTGGCTACTGTAAGTCAGTATCAATTGAGAAAAACGTTTTCTTACAGGAACCTTATTTTTCCAGCAAGAATGAAGATCAGCCGCTGTATCAAACCCAGGATGTCAGCAAGAAAAGGCAATGTGATCTGTTCGCCCGTCCTGAATACTCAACACCTTCCACTTTGCGAATGGGTGGTGCGTAGTTATTATTGCTACGTTCAGATCACTCGGGTTTTCAATCAGGGAGCATATTCAACTCTATCAGGTCTGGCTTGATTGATCAGCATTGAACCATCAATGTTCCGCGCTGCTGCTCCACCCAAGTAAAGCCATTCTGCAGAGGTAGTATCGCGAAAACCAGGTGGAGAGTTCCAACACCATTCGGGACATCATCAATGAGCTTGCCGGTGACGAGCTACGGACACGGCAAGAAACCCTGCGAAAGGTTTGAGAATTGTGTGATAAGTGTGGGTCGCTAATGAATCTGCTACTTAATCCAAAGGCAATAATCTACTCTTAACTGCTCCAGAAATCAGAAAGCTGAGGGAAGCCCAGGTTGTTCATCAGACACCATGTGAAATGGGCGCTCTTTCTGTTGATAATGCAACAACGCTCTTCGTAGGCAAGTTGGTCCGACATCATTCGAGCGATTTGTTCATGGGTGCTCTAGGCCATTCTACCGAGTCACCTCACCGGTCCCAACGTTGGCACTATAATGCCGAGTTCGATGCTCAGCAGACCTGCTGCATTCCGCCATCCCGCGGCCAGCAGTGTCACATGGTGTCTAAAATGGACTCCGCCAGGAACCAGACGAGTTCTCGAGGATTTGCCGAGGAGAGGACTGGTATAACTATTTTTAACTAAAAACCTAACGACTTCACGTGGCCTCATCTTCCTCTTCTTAAGATCTCGCATACTGATGAACTATTATGTTTCCCCTAGATAATAACTTATTTGTCCATGTATTGCAGACTGCGTACCCAACCCGGTTGTTGAGTTTAGATATGGACTGTTGTCCCATATAAGAGCACACGGGACCACAATATCAAGGTTCTGTATTTCGAGTTGGCTACTCTACATCAGATTTAAAAGTGACTCTTTGAGGAATGACCTAGGCTGGCGCGCTCTGTTTTAGAACTGACGCCCCATATTGCCGCAATGTACACACGTGAATGCATGAACATTCATTCCAAGATTCTGGGCGAATGGCAGTGGAAGTGTCAACAATCATGGTTTCAACTCTCTTCTATACGACATGAACTTATATACATGATTTGGCAGTGATCTACATAGTACTCTCAACAAAATAATCGTCAGGGAATACTGGCAACGATCAATTGCTCCAATTTTTCGGAATATATCCCTGGAAATGAACGATTCTGCACTTGAGCGGAGGCGAGTGTCTGCACAGTGAATTAGCACTACGAACATTTGCCGTGCCACTCATACGGTATTCATGCCTCCAAACTTTGGTTCCACTGGGATCTCCGTTCTCGTCCAGTGGAGAATACTGAACACGGTCAACACCTTGGCCATTTTGCATGCTCACGTATGATCGCCAGTTCCCTTCCCGGAAACCATGGCGGGATAGAGCGCTCGGAGCAATTTTATTTTTTGGTCGAGCATTATGGATAGGTAATAGACGTGACTCACGCCAGGCAAGATAACAGAAAGAACAATGTTCAACGATTACATCCTTGCGGGATACTGGATCGCCGCCGTGTCTCAAGATGAATTAGAAATACAGCCGATCACCGGCGTTGAGATGGTATAAATCCGTGTACAGCATCGGGTGAAAATGTCTGGTGAAAAAGCGCCGGTGAAGCCGCCATCGATCTCCATATGGAAAAAAGACGGAATTGAGGTCTAACTCACGCCTTGAGTCACGGTGAAATGAGATTGGAAACAGAACAAGAAACGAGGACCAACAATGAGGTGATGTGGAAGTATGGACGGTCTGAGCAGCTCCTGGACCGGTTCTCTACAAGATCCTTGGCATACTTTTCGGAATTAAACATGATGTTATGCTTGCCAAAGAGTCTAGAATAGACTATGTGTCGCCTACAAGAATATTGAATTCAGTATGGCATGTAGGAATGGGTGTGATGTAACCTGCTGTATGCTCTTTAAATACCTCTGTGTATATTTTCCACAGAGTGCTTGAAGTCCGATGATGTTCCCAACCCGGGAGGCGGTGGATAAGAACTCTGACTACAGATCGCTCTGTGTCCAAGATATAGAACTACGACACAAGCAAGAGCTACAGTCGCCCAGTCAGACATTGTGGGAGCGAACGGCGTCGAGAGACCTACAGATAGTAAGGTTTCATTTTTATGCCTCGGCACGATGTTCCGACGATATTTGATGAGAACTGTAGACTATCGTATGATAGTAGGGAATGGCCGGCTGAAACATTGTCACAAGTTGCATACTTGAGGGTGTCAGTTGAACCAAGCACAACTTATTTGCGAGACGAGCTCGGAGGACGTTGAGACATAGTACTCACAAGCATCCGACCAGTCGCATACTTCATGAAACCGGAAGGCAACATGCTGGCATTGACGTAGTACTTGAAGTTCAATTGTACATATCTGCACAGAGAGAACCCAGAACATTTGCATGTATAGTGCCGAGTTCAAGGCAGAATATTGCGTTTCCCAGTTTCACAGTCAGTTGGTGTTCAGTTCAGACGCTGCTTTAGACCAAGCTTGGTGATTTGAATAGTCACGGTTGTGCTTGTAAATGTGGCAAATCATACTTTACCCTGGTTTGTCACGGTCATGTCCGACGCTGCCTACGAGCGGTTGCCGTTGCACTCTGTCTCTGATTCAGTCCGTTCTCGTTCTCGTTCTCGTTCGCCACGTCGCCGTTCGTCCCACAGGTCCAGTCTATCGATACGCCCACGGACGTGTTTCACTGCCCTCAAAGTCATACTCCCACTTCTCGCCATCACTCTCTTTAGCGGCCTCTTCTTTTACGAACCCCACATCGAACTTGCATTCTACTCCCGCGAATGGATACAGCGCGAAATCACACCCATAGAGCCCCTCCTGGGGTGCTTCAACCTCGACCGCGTCAGTCCCCACTATAACGTCTCCAAGTACCTGTACGGTCCTAAACGCACCGAGGTTCATGCTGGCGTACCCATGCGATTCAACATGGACTGCTACGACTTCGCAGCGACCATCCAGTCACCACATCCGTCACCCGAGCCCACATTTGTATCCCCCGATAACCGCATCCACTATCACACATATTGGCGTGTCGACCTCGCACCATTTGGTGAACGACAGGAATACATGCTCAAATCTTTTTTTGCAACGCAGAACATCGATGACACCCGTTTGGTCATGTGGTCCAACGGGGACCTAAGCATTTACCCAATCCTCCGAAAATACCAGGCTCAGTTTCCAGACGCATTCCAGTTGCGTGTGGCTGATATCAAGGTATTGGCACAGGGAACGCCGCTCGACGGGACCAGCTTGCTGGATTTGAATGATAAGAAAGCATGGATAGACGGGGATCTCGTTCGGTTATTGGTCTTGTGGACGTATGGTGGTGTGTGGGTTGACATGGACTCACTCCTTACCCGAGACCTAGCGCCCCTCCTCGAACACGAATTTGTAACGCAATGGGATTGCTATGGTATGTCTCTCTTACTTTTACCTTCTGCCGCTCGCTGAGGTGGATTTTGACATTGATCCGTTCACGTAGATAAACCCTACTCGGCGCTCAACGGTGCTTTGATGCGCTTTCATAAGCACTCACCCTACCTTTGCGAAGCCTTTCACATCATGGCTACTTCATCCCCTCCCCGTCCAGATTCGACCGATTGGGGCGCACTTCTTTACCTGAAACTTTGGCGTCGACTCCTGGCGGCGCACATTCCTCCCTTCAAGATTTTACCCTTTTGCTTTGGCGATGCACGCGCCTGTCGTCTGGACAATCGTCTTCCGGACCCGTTCGAAGCGGACCGATCGAGCGGGACTTGGACAATGGGGGTGGGGTTGGAAGAGGGGGGAGGGTTGGATCAAACATTGAACAAGGTGTTCTCGGTGCATCTGCATAATCAGTGGGAAAAGGCGTTTCCGAAGGGAGGTTGGGTGGAGAGGTTGTTGTTGACGCGATATGAAGAAAAGTTGAAGGGGAGACAGAAAGATTCGGATGGCATCCTCGATGTTCGGTGATCGACATCGGTGAGGTGTAGATGTTGACGCGGAGTTGCACGCTGTTGGATGGACGTTGAAGATCTACTTACCAGATTAACTTTAGAGACGAACATAACTCATTGAATGGAAACTGCGCTAGCACAGCCACGAATCTATGCGTGGACATTGACGTTGAACACGCCAGTATACGGTATACAATCGTATTTACATCGACTTTACAGAGACCAGACCGGACAACAGCCAAACATGCCGCCGACCTAGACAAGCACATCTCAGCTGTCCAAGGACCGAGTGGCTGGCGTACGAGCGCGGTCTAACCAGTGCTTGCAACAATCAATTCTTCCAGCTTCTCGGTGTCCATCCCTGGGATGCGAGGCACGACCCTGCATTGGAATGGAAGCGGACGTCTGCGAATAGAATGAACACGACTCTCAAGCGCAAACATAACAGTCGTTGCACACCACTCACACACCGAGTCCGGTCGAGTATTTCGGCTCAATAGGTATCTCTACCCCGTTTGCGTCCAGCGGCTTCAAGATCTTGAATACGGCCAATACCTTGGCAATCACTGCCCATACGGACGTGTCCGCAAAGTGCCTCCCTACGCAGATACGCCGGCCGAATCCAAACGCGATGTGTTCGACGTCGTTGGGTTTGAGGGAACCATCATCATTGAGGAATCGTTCGGGCATGAATGAGTGGGGGTTGGGGTACCTCGTCTCGTCATGTGCCATCGACCTAACATAGAAAGACTTCATGAAATCTTTTCGGGATAATCACAGTGTACTGACCATAAATTTGCGATGAGTAGAGCACCTAAAATCCCAGGTATAAGTAGACGATGAATGGCTTGAAATAGCTATCGATCATTCACCCTTTGGAATGTAGAATCCATCATACACGTCATCGTCTACAGCAGCATGTGGAACGGCTGTGTAATCCAAGGGAATCAGCAACGAGAACCATGCAAGGAACGAGTCAACTCACACAGTGGAACAGCGGGACTGTACCTGAGCGTTTCCCTGAAAATAGCATCAATGAAAGGCAAGGAAGGTCGATCGTCCATCGTCGGCAATCTGTCCCTCCCCACCACGGCATCAATGTGAGCATGGGCTTTCTCCTGCACTTCCGGGTTCAAGACCATCATAAGAAAGAACGTCAACAGGACTGAGTGAGACTATTTCTCCGATACAGTCACATCAATGCAAATTCTTGACGAGTAGTATGTCCACGCACTGTCTCGGACGCAGCTAGCACAGCGAGTGAGTAGTGATCAACCAAAGGTGTAATGTGCATACCCAGAAAAGCTGTTGCAGCGGCTTCTTTCAATCCCTCCATCCATGACAAATCCGACACCGTTCCCTTTTCCCGCGTGCTTTGCAGTGCATCGTGTACCATAGACGGCGCAGCGCCACGGTCCCCCTTCACGGAATGATGAGTGAATTCCATAAGAAGACGCATGTACGCTGAGCCTCACCATCTTCTGTAAAGAATACTGAAATGCCGTCTCAACATATTGTTTATTAAGCTTTTTCGCCATCGCCATCTCCGTTTTGAACGACATTCCCGGAAGCCAAGCTGGAAGCTTAAGAACTGGGGGAAACCGTAATTCTTGAATCGTCAAATAGGCACACAATTTACATACGCATTGGGAAGGTGGCGATAATGATCGCGATGTCAAGACGCACAACAGATAGTGCAACTTCTTGTACTTTCGCCACACTCTTGATGAGGCTGTCGTCGTGAGATGGGGCATCATAATCGTATGCAGCATTCAGAATGACGGAGGCAGTGTATCTAAGGACATGTTCAGTTGTATTCATCCGAGTCGTTATATTCGATCATGAACACTTACTCAAAGACATGCTCGTCGAGCAATGTTGCCGTTCTCAGTAGTTGTCGGAGGAACCGGCATGTCTTTCGGTGTTGAAATGGTAAGAATCTCTGTGCCGCATCCAACCGAAAGATCTGGTGGAAAAATCGTCTGTGAAGTCGCCATCGATCCCCATAGGGCAAGAACGCAGAGTTGAAGCTCAGTCCACACCTGGTATAACAAGCCTGAGCGCACTCTCCGATACGAAAGGAGTACTTACAGTTCACTGGTGCTGATATAAGGACGATCAGAATTGTTCCATGAATCGAGTAAATCCTTTGCAATCTTTTCCGAGTTGATGATGATTATATCCTTGCCTAATAGTCGTGAATGAACTATGTCACCTGCAGGGGAATGACATGAGTAGAAATCATCGTGATCCCCGCATGCAGTGGCTAACCGTATGTTTTTGACCAATCACGGTAGGTCAACCAGGGGGCATCAGTATCGATTCCAGTGACATTCCCGATCCACGGCAACCCGGGAGGCCCAGGGGGCAACGGTGACATATGTCTTTTATTCCTGAGATATCGTCTGCCGATGAAGATAAACATCATCCACCCCAAGACAATGGAGCATGCGACGGTAGGAGTCATGGAAGCAAATCACGATAATAACGGTGGGAGGGGAGATTCATGGGCAATGAATTTATAGAGGCCTCAAGGCCTCATGGACTGCTCCATTTTGAGATGTCTTTCGTCTATTGGCAGTCAAGGATAAATTTTACGAACCTCCATCATTATTCATGTTTTAGGTAGTACATAATGTCTCAAACCTTTAGTAACGATCTGATCCTGGGTGGAAGTTTCAGTGCCACAGGAGAAAAGGCCATCAGCCTTCGGTTCAACTTTTGAGACATGGTCGTGGCGCGACTAAGTCAGTAAGCAGTAATTAGTATCGGATCGCC
This sequence comes from Xanthoconium separans, assembly GCA_038089695.1. Classification (NCBI taxonomy): domain Eukaryota; kingdom Fungi; phylum Basidiomycota; class Agaricomycetes; order Boletales; family Boletaceae; genus Xanthoconium; species Xanthoconium separans. The sequence goes on along the minus strand of JBBPLG010000009.1, from coordinate 37,800 downwards.
GCGCAATTCCCACCGCAGTTCATGTCATCATACAGCGTTTTACCCACTCACGACGACTCTTTGGGCAGCCGTCGCAGCTCCAATTCATTTCCAGTGGTGTCAACCCAACCACCATTACGTCGCTGGTGGCTCAGCCGATTCAGATTTTCACCCACCTATCCTGGAGTAATGCTGCGTCCGCGAACACTATTCAATATCTTCAAGTTTGCAATACCCATCTTGCTGTTTGCGCTCTGGTGGGTCTGGCACACTTTCGAACCCCATCTCCACGTCGACCTTGTATTTTACGACCGCAACTGGATTGCCAACGAGATTCACCCCATCACTCCCCTCTCCGGATGTTTCGACCAGGAACGGGTCAGTCCGCTGTATAATGTCAGCGAGGAGCTGTATGGTAAAAAGCGGTTCGAGGTCCAAGCCGGCGTGCCCATGCGAATGGGCATGGACTGCTATGCCTTTGCTGGGACCGTCGTTCTACCACCGGATGACACTCGCCAAGACGCTTGGATATCTCCCAAAGATCGCAATCAGTACCACACTTACTGGCGCACGGACCTCGTTCCACTCGCAGAACGTCAGGAGTTCATGCTCAAGTCATTTTTTGCTACACAGAACCTTCCCCACTCTCACCTCATCCTGTGGTCGAACGGCGACCTGAGCGAGAATGCGATCGTACGCGACTATCTTGAACGCTATCCCGACTCCTTCTCACTCGGCATCGCCGACATTCCCACGCTTGCCAAAGGCACCGCTATGGAGGCGAGCAAGCTTCTACAGCTAAACGATAAAAAAGCATGGGTTGATGGTGACCTCGTTCGTCTGCTTGTAATTTGGCACTACGGCGGCATGTGGATTGATATGGACATGCTCATCACACGCGACCTCGAACCCCTCCTCGAGCATGAATTCGTCACACAATGGGACTGCTGGGGTAAAAGTTCCTCCCTCTGACAATTTATATGAACTAACAATCTGGGTACCTTTCGCCTCATTTTTCTTCCGCTTCTCTGTTTCACAGGCAAAGCTTACCAAGCGCTCAACGGTGCACTCATGCACTTCAAACAATACTCGCCTTATCTCTGCGAAGCATTCCATCTCATGGCCACATCCACCCCACCCCGGTCGCCCTCGACAGACTGGGGCGCAATTCTCTACTTCCGACTCTGGCGTCGCCTCCTTGCCGCATCAATACCCCCCTTCAAGATCCTGCCGTTCTGCTTTAGCGACCCGCTTGCCTGCCGACTGGACAATAGTGTACCAGACCCGTTCACACCCGACCGTACAGACGGGAAATGGGCGGGCGGGTATAGCTTGGAAGAAGGTGGCGGACTCGACCTTGCGCTGCAAAAGATTTTCGCCGTGCATTTGCACAATCGGTGGAATAAATCCTTCCCTAGTGGCGGGTGGGTAGAGCGGTTGCTACTCCGCCGATACGACCATGTTTTGGCACAGAGGTCGTCGCGCGAGGAGACACTGTAGGCAGTGGCGTGTTAGATTGGATGACTAATTTGGGGGTTTGGTTGAAGGTGGATGTGATTTCGTCTCGAAAGAGCAGCATCTTCAACGACTATCTTACTTCGACTCTGGTCTGCCTAAAATACATCTTGTGTTGCATCGGATTCGGGCTGACATGCCAATTCTTCTTTCTTCTTTCTTCGTTGCTTTCTGTCGCTCACGTTTCACTAGACACAATGACATGATAATATATCTCTTCCCTTTCCTCTTTGAGACCTTCCCAGCTGACGATGGTAAAGGAAACATCCTCATCCTCATCTATTGATGATTGAACGCTATAACAATGACCAAGTTCATGATGGATGTACAAAACATCGTCTTGTGGAAGAGAGAACAAGGGTGATCTTACCTACTAACCATGATGACGGCGACCGCAGAATGGATACAAAATACACTGGCACAAATCAAGTACGACACAAATAGGTTCTCCAAGTGTGCTTAATGTTGTGTCGCGCCGTGAAGCGCATGCGACAAAGACATAATCCACAACAAAGCTGCCCTTCCACCGCATTATCGAATCAAAAAGCTGTGTGCCACAGCTAACGCACATGCGGTCGCACACGCCAGAAATCCCAGTGGGTACCCCGACGGATTGTCTTGTGTGCTAGCCGCCCAGAGCTATCGACAATAAGTGCCCATCACCTTAACGTCCGAGCACTACGCAAAAGAGAATGAGACGCACGTAGCCCCCGAGAATCGGCCCAAGACAGCGCGCAAGGCTGACAATACTTTGTGCAGCGCCGTTCGCGAAACCGACCGCTGCTGGCGGCGTCACTGTGAGCAAAAAGAAGAGCAACTCATGCACAGTTCATCAACATACAAGGAAGAGAGAGCGTACTGTAATTAAGGAGAATGGCCACGGCAGTGTACGCGAAGGTATTGCCACAGTATCGAACGGCACTGTGAGTCTCAGACCATCAACGATGGTACAAGATTCGGCTGACATATACTTACGTGCTGACGGAGAGGGCTGAAGAAGGGAGTAAAACCTTGAGGCTTGGGTACCATACAGTATTGGTGGGGACTCACCAGCCATGAGAAAAAAATTGCCATCATCAATCGCACTTGCAAAGACGCGGTACAGGATGACGGTGAGGTAAGCAGGGATGAACAAGAACGACCCAAGGCGGAACATTGCCATATGCGAGAAACGCCCACGGGGAGGGCTAACGGTAGTGTCAGAACTTTGCAGCCCGCTAAGACGTTCGTACGTGCCCAATGTTTCTGATGTATAACATTAATGATAGGCGAGACAATACACAAGTCACTCACGGATAAAGGTGGAATTGGTAGACAATCTGGAACATGCACATTAGAGCAACTGCAAAACTCGGGGTCAGTAAAACTGAGGTTTAAGGTGCTGGCGACACGGACCCAATTGCGAGAAATGTCCGGGGTTCAGATTGAGTCCTCCAGATCCATAGTCGCTGTCAGTATTCTCATCAGCCCAGCACCAATTCGAAAACAACGTTTGACTTACGTGACAAGATATGACAAGAATATTTGATCGTGTGTTGTGCTGTGTAGCGCCAGTAATCCATACTGGATGATGACCAAGATGGGCAGTTGGGATGTCAAGGACGGGGGTTTCTCTGCCCCTTCCTGGGCAGCGACAGCCTCAGTCCCGCTGATAACGTGCACTAACCCGCGACGCTCAGGAATAGGCATTAGTGCATCCAAAGGCTCTGTTTCACGCAATTGCGCATCAAGGACGGCAGGCGGCGCCTGAACACCTGCGTGGGCAAAGATACTTGGGGCAGTCGTGGACGACCGGCGGGACAGACGGACAGGGATGGGTGAGCCTAACGTAGACGTTCGCGAGAGCGGAACACCTCGAGCGGACGGATTTTTGGACATTGACGAACGCGGACCAAGCTGGGACGACACCGTCACACTGTCAATGCTCCGTGAATCCTGCCTCCCGCGAACCGTGAAAATGTCTTGCTCATCAACCCCCTCGCAGCCCGATCTCGCTTGATCCTCGTCCGTTGGCATTTCGGCGCCGAAATCAGAACGCTCTTCATTGTCCACGTTCATCGCAGCGGCAACCCACAGGTCTGCAATGTTTGTCACTGCATTTTCGTTCGCCATGAGCAATCGTTGTGTGAAGTTGAGCTCTGAACCCTCGTAAGATGGTTGATGGCCATCGTAGTAGATGCTCCGCCCACTTCTGAGCGTACTTGCCATACTCTTACGTGGCCGGATTGAGCTCGCTAGACGATGTCTCTGGTTATCACCATAGCCATATGCAGACCCGTTCGCTCGACTCAATCGTTGCCTGTTTGTGGAAGGAGATGAAATCAAAGGGACGGGTGGTGTAGAGACCTCAATGGGGTGAGTGACTGGTGAACTTGGGCCAGTATACACGGAGAATGAACGCGAGATTTTCCGTTTAAGAGCACCAAATAATCCTGCAGACCGTTCATCTTCAGGCTCGTTCACGATTTCGTCTTCTTCAGGTATTGGCGAAGGCTGGTTTCCAGGTTTCTCCGGGGGAAGGCGGATAGCCCCCTCCCTTGGCCCTCCGTCCCGACCGAGGAAAAGCGACAAGAATGACCCTATTTGAGTGAGCAACGTAGGCAAAGTGGACAAGGCGATAACCTCACCAATCAAGGTGATGCTACCAGCAACAGCGCAGGGTAGAAAGTACGGGTACTCTACGAACAAGCGGGTGTGGCCAAAAAATTCTGGCCATTTTTCCGCAGGACGTTCAACTGAAACATGCGTCTGAGTCAGTTCAACATACGAAACCACAAGGTGGCGCACATGCTCCTCCGAAAACGGCACCCGCGACGCCCCCAAATCCCCAACAAAAACTACGATTAGACGCAACCGTTAGCAACCAGGTGATATATCCATTTCAAGAGGTAGTTACCCCATAATGGCATAGGCTCTGCCTTCATTAGTGGTATCGGTTACGGTGGCAACGCATCCGCGAGCCACCCCGACCGCACCCGCGAAGATTCCCTGGAGCAATCGAACAACGAGAGCTTGGCGAAATGATGTGCAAGTGCCGAAAATTGAAACAGTGACCGCACTCCCAAACAAGGAGAGAAACAGTACAGTCCGAATACCATGCCTATCAGCCACAGTAGCCTGCATGACATTTGAGCAAACAAAACATGGGAGGATTGAAAATGGTCTGTACTACATACCCATAGTAGAGACGTGAGGAATTGAGTGAGAAAAAATGCAGCCACTGAACGGGTGGGGGGTAAGTGCATATCCGAAAACGAAAGACCAAGTAGGTTGACCTAGAATGCCGGTATAAAAGGCAATGTCCGATTCTTGTTGAAACTCGTTGAATCCTGGAATGACCACTGTCTCAGAGGATTCACACAGCATCATGCCAGATACGAACATACCTTTCACCATGAAGAGCAAGAACGGCATCGACACGTTTGCAGACAAGAACTCTCCAAGCATAGTCTACTCGATACTGAGTAGTGCAATAGACAACCGGACAGAGATACTCACAGTGGACAGCACGATCATGGACAACACTGGCAGGGGTGTAGAGTCTGGTTCCCTCACATGCAATGCGCTGGGGATAGGTGGCCGCTCCGGTGTCGGGGACTTGACACCAAGCTCCTCGTCCTGATTCGCCAACACGGACAAGATATTTGGCCGTATCCAGGAGGTGCGCGGCGACGGTTGGTCGTCTGCGATCTCGCCGTCGTGCTGTATTCCAAGCGCGTTGGGGACACCAAACGAACGTCTTGACGGCGACGACATGTGAAGCTGGCGTTGACCCGCCTGAGGTAGCCGTACGGATGTACGTGAGCCCAATTTTCCAGTCATCCTCGTAGTTATAAAGATATGCCTGGAATGCCATTGGCGGTGCCGCCGCTGCGGTCAATACACGATTATGTAATCAACATGAGTGTATGAACGTCATCCCCCCCATTCGCACAAAAGCCTATCGCTTGATGATGACTATCAACCTTCCAACAACTGCACAGGAGGATTCGTCAGAGAATTCAGAACATAATCGCTCCATATCAGCGTTATCTTTGTGGATTGACAAATGGCAATGCAATCCAAGAGCTACAAAAGTGGAGAAGAGCGTTAAAGTGCCACTGCGAGCTTTATCGGCAGACTGACGAGATGATGATAAGAAATTCAGGAGTACAAAAGAAGGCCTCGTTAAATTTTCCATTGGACGAAGCATGATAAGATAACAAATTTTTGTATGCTCGCATCCCAACGTGGACACATTGAAGCCGATTCCAGAGGGATTGCAACGAAATTGTCTGGCATTCGACGGCAGCAGAGTGGTTAGTCGTGATTTTTCGTGCCCGGGGACCTTGAGACCCCCATTATTAATTTAATGAAGCGACGTTGCGTCAAGTCGTTTCTCAATTCGACACGATTATATCGGGGGTATCAACGAACGATGAGACCTTGCTGGCGTCCAAACTAAGTCTGCCAAGGTGGGGAAACCAGAGGGAACATCTTTAGACGGTTTGGCTGAAGCTTACCAAGGGGAGCCCGTCCATAATAACCTGTATGTCCCAGTACGCCCCCGGGATCAGATATCAATAAGGATCTCAGTATTGAAGCACGGGGGACCCAGACAGATGTGTCTGCAAAACACACAGAATTTGATCCCAATGACAGTCTTGCAAAGATGTTAGTTCCATCTGGCAATGTGGAATGAGGTTGTTTTCACTTCTGTCCGGCGGGAAGGTGATTGCAATAAGGGTCGGACCCGGTCGGTGTCTTCTAACCGAAATTATACAATCAAAGAAAGCATGGACACACTTTGGAGTCAGCGAGATGTTATTCCTGAGGACCTTTGGCAATGGTTATGAACTAAAATCGACTGACGAGTCTCTCAATAGTCACTTGACGAGAATACAGTCAGCTGCCGATTAGAAGTCACGAAGTTCGCATGGGCGAGCATGGATTCAGGCTAGTTTAACCTATCTCACGGGTCCGGGTGCGTCGTCCCTGTATCGGCAGGTCAAACCTTGGATTGTTCTATTTATGTGACGATGTATACTTTCGGGATCCGAGGTAATCACTATCCATTCGGAACTGGTGTGCAATGCAGCAAGTGCTTCGTCACGGTACCCAGCAGTCACTGTCTGCATCTTGATGACAAAGACAAATCAACTGAAAATATTAATATTGCCACACCCGGGCCCATGCGACCATGACCTGACTTGGATTGCCCTGCATGCCTGCCCGATGTTCAGACTCTTGGTTGGGCTTGAAACAAGGAGTGATGCAGGTGCAGAAGGTGACGGGGTCACAAATCGGAATCAACAAAAATGATCGACTGTTCCCCAAACACACTGGTGGTAGCATATCATTGCTACCGGCGGTTGACCACAATCACCTACAGAAAGGTCAATAACCTGACGAGTAAGACGGAGGACTAAGGTGAGTCTACTGGAAGGGCAGTTTGTACTGCTCCAACCTGGGTGTGAGTTGAAACGAGGATGGTGGTTTACTCACGGTATTAGTACGGCGCTCCCAGGATACCTAATTATGACTTAACGTAAATGTCATTTGACCTGAGAGGGAGTGAAAATGCCAATGTTGTTGACACGACCCTTCCGCATAAAACTTGAAAGCCTCGCGCATCCGTCGTCGAATCAACTTTTATGCTACACACAATCCTGCTCTTCATCTCGTCCTTGACTGCGCTTGCTGTCGCTCAAGCCAGTCCCCAGTGTACCTCGGGCGAAATTGTCTGCTGCAACACGGTGCAAAACGTAAGTCACCTATATAATTTCTCCTCGTGCTGATCCTACCCTTGGGCATCTGAATCGTAGGCAGACGCTGTCGAAGACCTTGTCTCCACGACTGGCCTATCCAGTGCAGTAGCAGCCAACCTTGGTCTAGTTGGTTCGACCTGCACGACGCTTACCGTGATAGGGTTAGGAAAGAGCTGTGCAACAAAACAGCTGCCAGTGTGCTGCACGGATAATAACTATGTGGGCTGCTCCCTTTCTATCCTCAGTTGAAGTCTGATTTCATTGCTGCGCCCAGAATGGCACTATGAGCCTCGGATGTGTGTACATCAATCCCATGTTAACTTAGGCCAGGGATGGTTGATGTCATTGGCACAACCGTGACAAGATATCAATGTTCGAGATATTTTCGTGTCCGACTCGGTGTCGCTTTGAGTTGAATCTGATTAAAATAAGTAGGATTGAACAGAGCCCGATCGCTTCAGTTGTACTTACTACTAGCACAATTGGGTATCGATTCAAGGTGGAAAAAACGAATTGGACGACGAAGTTCCCACGTGTGGTACAACTATTACGATGACACTTCAAGTCGGGACAATGTTTCGATTGGACTGGGCTATAATTCGCCCTTCAAGTGATGAATGCGACCATCAGACAGAGCCAACTTCAGGGACGTTTGGCAAAGTCGGGTGCGTGCCTCTTCCCGTCGGTAAATTTTGCATGCCACTTGGGCCGCATTAGAACGCTCACCAAGGTACTGCACAAGGACGCTCGTGGTATGACACGCAGTTGAGCCGACCTTCGCTTTGATCATTTCGTGGCGCTGCTTGGTGCCTTGCGATTGGTCCTGGTTTCTTCTTTGTCCCCTTATCATCGCAGGAGTGGATTCCTGGCGCTGACACAGGCTTGAATCATGCATCGGATTTTTTTCGCCTGTCCTTACGAGACATGCGGCAGCACCACAGCCGTTACCTTCTCGCGGCCTTGCTCAAGTGCCGTCACTCGGTGAGCTGCGTTTGCATCTCGACAATGAATGAGAATTAGAACCCATCCCGAGGAAACGAGGTTTAAATGCCACTCGTTCAATCTTTGGGCGGCCTCTGACTACGTCATACTAGGCATGTTTGAAACAGTCAGCGCTCGATGTGCCGGAATGACGATACAATTTATTATCTTTTAAACCTAACTAGTCCTCACCGATATTTTGATCCCCTGCAGTCCTATTTTAAATCCGACTATTCTGGCTCGCAATTATAAGCCTCATCGATATTGGACATGGTATATCGTCTCCTTCAGTCATTTCCTTTCCCCTCTACACCGTCGCTCCTTCAGGATTTAGTCTGTCGTTACACTATGTCATCCTTGTCTTCCACCTCCCGACCATCACCTACAGTCATTCTACTCCCCGATCTCGTTTCGCATTGCACGTTCGACCTCCACACGGACAGAAATCACAAACTGGTCTCCGTCGAGTCAAAACGATGGTTGTTCAATGGTGATCCTGATCTGGATGAGACTTCTCGTCGCGCCTTTCATGGTCTCAAGGCTGGGAAGCTCGCCGCGATGTGTTACACCAATGCCGGCTACCCCCAGCTCCGCGTCTGTAGCGATTTTCTCAACTGGCTTTTCCATCTTGATAATCTTTCCGACGACATGGACGATCGCGGTATAGACAACATCGCCAACGTTGTGATGAACTCCATTCATCACCCACACACATATCGTTGTTCTGGGCGTCTGAATCGGATGACAAAGGAGTTCGTACTTTCTCTCCGCCATTTTTGTTCTTACCCTTCCGCGCACCTATTCCAGTTTTTGCAAGCGGATGGTGCAGACGGCGTCCCCTGGTACTTGTCGGCGATTCAAAGAGACGATGGAACTTTTTTTCCAAGCGGTCCAACGACAGGCCCTCGATCGTGAGAATGGTACCATCCCTGATCTCGAGTCATACATAGCCCTCCGGCGCGACACAAGCGGCTGCAAACCTAGCTGGGCACTCATTGAATACGCACATCACCTCGATATCCCGGACGAAGTTATGGATCATCCCATCATCTGTAGCCTGGGTGAAGCTACGAATGACCTCGTCACATGGTCCAATGTAAGTCGACTATATACGATCCGATTCCAATGGTGACTCGATGCCATTCCCGCCAATAATCATTTAGGACATCTTTTCGTACGACGTCGAGCAATCCAAAGGGCATACGCATAACATGATTAATGTCATCATGCAGGAACAAGGACTCGACCTCCAGGATGCTGTCGATGTCGTCGGCGAATACTGCAAGGGCGCAATTGATCGGTTCGTACGGGACAGAGCAGATTTGCCAACTTGGGGACCCACTATAGACGCCGCCGTTCGTGTGTATGTCGATGGACTTGCAGATTGGATTGTGGGCAGTCTGCACTGGTCGTTTGAGACGGAGAGGTATTTCAAGACGGCCGGCAAGCAGGTCAAGGCAACTCGGCTCGTCAAGCTGCGACCCAAGACTGTTAAGATGCCACTCCAATCGGTGTAGCTGTCTCGCTTTCATTACTCGCGTCGGTTTGAGATCGCCGCGGACGATGCTCAGGCTTCTCGGATGCATGCACCACACTTGTTCGCTTAATAATTTACGCTCCCTGACGTATGGACTCGGACTCGGAACATCACACTCGCTACCATAGTAGACATATATTTTTGTTTTAGTACGGACATGGTTTCTTTTACGCATTATGGACTTCAACTTAATTGTACATACAATCATTATGGACTGGGAGACACTACATCCATCAGTTGAGATCAAAGATTCACACAAAGACGTACGTACCTCCTTGAATATCTTAATGGAGTCAAGGTGCTCGTGAATCTGGGTGACGAATTCGCCAAGGAGCGATTTAGAAGGCCCTTGTCTTTCTGTACCTCCCCGAGTTGGGATCGCGATTCCACCGGCTTTCTGGCAGGTACACCGACCCGCACTGCACCAGGTGGCACGTCGGAAATATCATTGACAGGGTCTGTTAGTATTTCCAACGAGTGACCCAGTGATCCAAGGCAGGTAGACTAGTAGAGTCGGAGTCCAAGTTGACCCTTGTCATGTCCCGTAAGCCAACCTCAAAGTCTACGTCCGACAAGAACCAAAGAAAACCTCTCAAAACTCTCAAGCTCGCACATCGTGACGGCGGCGATGCCCTGGAACCGCCGACGAAAAAGCATCGTGCTGGTTTCACCGTACGTCGTCGTTGATTCCTTTGCTCTTCGCCCTTGTTCATCCATCCCAGCTCTCAAATCCTCCTGTACTCGATTTAACCAAGGAAGATGCCATCGTCTCGTCAAGTTCACACAGGCTGGCTAGCTCGTCGCAGTCAGCAAAGTCGATCTGTCAAAGTCAGCGACCGTCAATGGATGTCAAAGGGAAGAAGAAGGAAACGAGGACGTCGATGGACGACGAGGATGATACTTTGTGGGTGGACAAGTACGAACCTACGTCCGAGGTAAGGCGCGCACACTGTCGCGTCTGCTCTCCACGGTCGTGCTAAAACTCAACCATCTAAAGGCGGACTTGGCGGTTCATAAACGGAAAGTAGAAGACGTGCGTCGGTGGCTTCTTGAAGCGTTCGAGGGCGGTCCGTCAGCCAAACTACGGAAGTACCGTGTACGTGCTTGCCTTGAATTCCTACCTCTGCTGAACTTATCCAGCTTTTCTTCGTGTTTATGACAATCTACAGCGCATACTCGCCCTTACTGGTCCAGCTGGGACCGCGAAGACGGCTACATTGCGCGTTCTATCCAGGGAGCTCAACTTCGAGATTTTAGAGTGGCGGAATAGTATGAGTGAACGTGGACCGTCTGCATTTGCAGACGAAGAATCTGGTCTAGATGGTAAGTTGACTTGCGTAAAGTTGATCAGGGAGATCATGTGTCGGCACCCTTTGCAGGATTGGGTTTCGACACGGAGACATTATTTGATAAATTCCAGGCGTTTCTGACACGAGCCATGACGTGCATTAGTATATTCGGCCATCACAGTACTACGCAGAAACATCCACAGACCCAGTCACCCGCTCAACGTCCCAAACGTCAGCTCATTCTCTTGGAAGACCTCCCCAACCTTCTTCACCAGCCCACTCAAATCCGGTTCCAAGCTGCCCTGAGATCGTTATGCATCCCTTCTACCAATTTGTCCGAACCCCCGGGACCACCGATCGTCATCATAGTGTCGGACTCTGGTCTTCGTGCTGAGCAGCCCGATGATGACACGTGGGGTGGTGGTAGTAAGCGGAGGTGGGACAAGAAAGAAGTCCTAGACATCCGAAATGTTTTAGGATCAGAGTTACTGACGAGTCCTTATGTGACTCGGATTGGGTATGTGTGGCTACCGTTCCGCTGGGCAGTCTTGTTCTAATGTCGTTATCCAGGTTCAACCCAATAGCGTCTACGTTGATGACGAAAGCTTTGCAGTCTCTCTTTGCTTCGCATTTTGGATCTCTGGACGCACACGACAGAGCGGGCAAACAACCCCCGCGTGAAGCCATTGATATTATTGTAGGATCATCCAACGGAGATATCCGAAGCGCGATCATGGCCCTTCAGTTTGCGTGTGTAGTAGACCTCACTGCCTCGTCAACGAGATCGAAGGGCAAAGTGGTTCGCAAGAACATAGGTGGAAAGAAGAGGGACACGAATGTCCGTGCAGTTTTGGAAGCTGTTACCAGACGCGAGCAAAGTCTGGCATTGTTTCATCTGATGGGCAAGATCTTATACAACAAACGTCAGAGTGATGTTTTTCAGCTCATCCCACTGTCACTGATATTTTTCCAGGTAAATCTGACCCCCCTGCGTCCCATCTATCAGCCAAGGATGCTGCGAAAGAACGCGAGCTGGATACGCAATTAATTGATCCACCAACTTTGCCGGTGTGGCTTTCGCATCACAATCGGAGGGCGAGTCGCGTGTGCATAGAGGCAAGTTTTGTCCCGGGCAATCGGCTCGACTAAATTATCTTTTCTCGCTCCGCAGACGCTGGCAGCGGAGTCGCCCATTGACTCATCTCTGCTTGGACTCTACACTCATCAAAACTATACGCAGTTTTGCACGGCCATCGAACAGTGTGACGGTATCTGTGAAGGACTGAGTTGGGTTGACTGGATGGGCGGAGTAAGCTCTTGATCTTTTCGAATTGTCTCGTTGCGTATGCTGACTAGCTGGCTGTTCAGGCCCAGTCCGCTGATTCACCGTATGCATTCCCTACCATGACGTTGTCTACTCTCCACTCGCTTCCAACACCGGTACCGCGGAGTGGACAAAAAGTTTGTAAGCCGACATGGTTTGACGTCCGTAACCGGGAGTTGGAGGCGTCAGACGCGGTCGGGGATGTACTCGGATGGCTCGTAAAAGACAGTACTGTCGGTGGCAAAACGTGCCAAGAGGCGTCGTTGTCGGTCTCTGTAGGCAAGTGGACCCACGCCAACGTTGCGACGGAGCTCGGGGGTTGGCTGAATGCTTCGGATCGATGTGAACTACCAAGTGGGCATCACCCACAGCCCCCACGGACACATCGGTTGTTCTCGTACTTGCCATGGAGTCTCGGGGCTGTCGGGGGTGATCTTTTGGGCGAGAACGAGGACGGGGAAGTCGAGAGGTGCGGAGGGGGGGACGAAGGTCAGGATGTGAGACTTGCTGGCAAAATGCGAGGTGAAGAAGGGAAAGGATGGTTGGAAGACGATGATATTGAAGATACGGAATAATATTATGTTTTTTCTCTTAACCTTGTTATGACGCGCAACGGACTCGCACTCCTCAGAGTCGCTCATCACACATCTCGACGAGCAGCTCTCAGCTTCGTCCAAGCAAGGTCTCAGTCCACCAACATCTGGTTGCGTCGAGGAAGCAGCGTCCGTGTATCTACCCTTTTCACCGCCTTGCTCGCGCTCGGTGCTGGTGCTACCGCACTCGGTCTGTGCGTTGCATTTCGCGCACAAAGGATCCTGCACTGACTTTTCGTTCAATCCAAACCTCGATGACCTTCCGCACGCAAAAACGTCCTCTACGAAAAACACAGCTACGAGATTTACACTCTGGCCAAAGGAACTTCGTAAAGACTTACGGGCTGGAATCAGAGCCAAGAACCAGGGCGACCATGCTCTGAGCGAGCGATTCCTTGCTCGGTACGTGTCGTCTTCCATTTCATGATCGTCTCCTTGGCTTATGCGTGCACACAGCGCGTACCAAACTGCCTTGACCCTCCCAATGTCGGTGCTCGGCTCCGACCCGTATCTCAAGTTGTCTGGCATTGCCGCTGTTTTGGCAGAAGTTGCCCCCCAACGACGAGCAAAACAAGTCCTGCAAAGCGTGTGGGAGAAAGGGGACATTTCCCCCGCATCGTCTGATGCCTCGGAAAATACCAGCAAAAACGACTGGGCATCGTACACGCTCGCAAACCAGGAGCGTCTTCGCAGGGTTGCAGTAGCGTGCAAGCTCGCAGAGCTGTGTTCAGACGAGGATGCAGAGGAAGAGGAAAGGTGGCTGTCATGGGCGGTCGAGGAGGTTCTACGGCTCGCGGGCGTCCAGACGACACACGGGAACTCGACGGGTGGTACAGCACCCCGCTCTGACAGCAGTTCTACGTCAGTCGTGCTTGCGGAGCTCGAGTTGCCGTCTTGGATATCCAGAGTCGATCTCGGAGCACCACTCGCCGCGCTCGGGGCCGTGTACGCACGCAAGGGAAATATCGAGTGAGTGCTCGCCACGTTTATCCAGTACCATCAACACCCGCATACGAGCTCATCAAAAGGTATGCCATGCCACTGTATTTACAGGCAATATCACTCCTTCTCCCACCAAACGCGGATAACGTGCCCGTGGAAGATCGCTGTGAGGGTACGTTCTAGTTTGCCTCCCGATCTTGACCTGAAGATGATGTACCCTTGCAGCTGCACAACTCATGAACAACCTCTCGGAACTCATCATGCGACGGCCGCCTTCACCCGAAATCAGACACCAGGCAGAGGCGTGGGCACGTCAAGCGTATGGACTCATCGAGCGCGTGCAACAGTTACCTCTACTTCGTAGAGGGTGGTTCAGTTCCAGCAGTGAACAGAACAAAGAGGTCTGTGACCAGGTGTTAGGCGTTGTCTTGTTTAATCTTGGCATGCTGCGGGAGGTGAGCATTTCTGATACTTGTCGGGTGAAGTCACGTTGACAGACATGCTAGATGGACGATGACCATGTGACCGCACGTTCATTCTACGAGCAGAGCCTGAAGCAGTGCGAACAGATCGAGATGAAGGAAGGGGTTCTGCAAACCAAGCAAGCTTTGAGAAGAGTTGGCCGAGCTGGCGGAAACACGGTTTAATTCAGATGTGACACTCCCTGACTGTTCATTCTGCATTTCATCCCACTGATCACTTCCAACTACTTGAACTTTGCACAATGATGATACCGCCCTTACAACAAAGTAAAGACATACTCCTGATTCCAGTCGTGACGTCGTGATACAAGCATAGAGACGCGTTTATCCACTCTTAACTTTCCTCAGTGTTATATCCTACACCAACCATCTTCGCCATTTGCACGAAGCGGTTTCAATGTTTGGCTACTTCGTACAGGTACGCTCCGTATAGCTTCGTCTGCAGACAGAAGGACGTGGCTCTCAGCAGATATTTCTGGAAATTGACAATCGGGCTTACCCCACCGATATAGTTCAACATGTCCACCTTCTCGCTCAAGGAACTATGGAGCAAAAGATATCAGCCACCCAGGCATGAGTATAGATTATTGGTGAGGCTCACTGAGCACCGTCGTCCGATCTGCCCATAGGTAACAGCAACACATTTGGCTTGCCTGGAATTGAGTCCTGCAGAGTTGCCACCAGCGGGACAGACCCTCCCTCGATCGTATAGTATGGCGCGATCCCATAGACGCTCTGCAAGCATAGCATTTCAGTTCCACTTGGACGTAAAACACGCCCAGAACGACACGAACCTTGGTTGCTTCGTATGCAGCTTGGAAGTTCCAGTGATCCTTGTCGCCAATCCAAGGAAGGGCTCCGCGGTTGAAATTCACCTTGAGCTTGTTCAACGACTTGGACTGCCGGAATTCCTGGTAAAGGTAGTCTTCGACAAGCTTTTTGATGACTTCAGGGGACTGTGGTTCAACGAGGCTATTTTGGACACAGTTCAGATACAGTCAGCATTCGATCATGAAACGCACCGAAGACTGAAGGTTGCAGTGACTTCTCGGGGAATGATAGTCCCTACTCGTCCTCCAACGACATTGTGGATGGACAGTGAGGGATACCGCATCCGTCCCATCAACAGTTCAACAGGGTCCTCAGACAACTCGACCTATTCAACGTTAGACAGGCAAGACGGCAAGTACTGCACATACGCGAGTACCCGTGTCCTTCGCGAGATCGTCGACTGTGTAGCCAAGCTTCTTGTACTTCTCCCTACATAACGGTCATAGCTAGTTGACAGCGAGGTAAACGATCTCACCTTTCTTCATGTGTCGGCGGGGGAACCAGTGACTCCACACCTGGGACCTTGATCACGCCATTGGTGTCTACGAGCTTCCCAAGTAGTTGGATCAAGTCGATCATGGGCTCATGAACCATCCGTCCGTAGATTCCAGAGTGGAGGTCGTCTTTCGCCCCGGTAACTGTGATGCTGAAAGTGGCAGCACCTCGGAGGCCGTATGAGAGTGAGGGGTGACGCCAGTTAAACCAGTAATTGTCAGTCTGTTTTAAATAACCCAACGTCAGCAATCACGCGAGACCAGAGATTCAGCTACTCGGCGGACACACTCACAATACACACGCAATCAACACCAGCAAAAAAACCGTCGGGATTTTGGGCCTCTTTCTCAATCCAAGGTTCGAGCCTATCATCCCCGACCTCTTCCGTACCTTCGAACATAAACCGAAGGTTTACAGGGAGTTTCAAACCAAGATTGTTGTGTGCTTCGAGAACATTAAGCCACCCTGTAACGGGTCCCTTATCGTCCGTCGTCCCGCGACCCACCACCTTGTCTACGCCAGCCATTTGAATGCGTGTGGGAGAAAATGGTTTGGGTGAGTCGGCGTTGTGTTGTGCCCAGCCATCTGCGTCGGCCTATTGAGCACATCTTGAGCACATCTCATGCGTCACTTGACTTGAAACTTACCGGCTGCACGTCGTAGTGTCCGTAAACAAGCACTGTCTTGGTGGTACCTTCGACGCCATCGATGCGTCCCAGGACAACCGAGGAAATTTCGGGAGGAGAGCTGGTTTTGACACCGAGTGATTCAAGGTTGTCCTTGAGCCATTTTTCCATGGTTTTAACGTCGCCTTCGTGTGTTTCATCACCACTTACGCTGGAAAAACATGTAAGCAGTGCTCGATCAACGAGGACGACGATACTTGTCACCTTGGAATGCGTACGGCCTCCATCATGCGATCGATGAAGTGATCGACATTTCTGTCGACCTGGTCGAAGAAATTTTGCTGGTCAGTCATGGTTTTGTAGTAATTCTTTGGATCGCAGAGTAGGCAGGGAACAGTCGATATGAGAATTGACTATGGCAAGTCTGGAGAGGGGAAGGGACACTTAAACCCTGGCCCCGTTACGGAAAAGGGGCCAAATCATGATGTGGAATGGAGCATGTGGTGTCGTGGTCCTTCAACATTCCAATTTCGTTTGAAGGGGAGATCGAACACGGTGGAGAAGCAGGCCAGGAATGTGCTTGCCTCGCCTTGCGAAGAGGGTAGCCTGAGATCGGGCTAAATTCAGTGATGACAGTTTCGGTAATACTTCCATACCATTCACTTCTGAAGGGCCTAAAGTGGGAACAGTGAGCCAAAGACAGAATATGTTGAACGGTCATATGGTGACGAGGTCCAAAGGAATATAGCGCTCTGTAATTTCCGCTAGATATCCACGATCATGATTTGGGTTCCCCATTGGGAGCGAGGAACGCGATCAACCTCAGGCTATGGTGCTTGCATTTCGGGATGATACGAGAATGGATTATCGACTGACGACAGACCGTTCAATTTGCTGCGGCTTTCCAGGCCGAACCAGGTGCTGTCCTGGGCACAGGAGATTAGATCAACCTGACATCGATAATCGGAGCGCACGAGGCAAGTCTGGCGATAGGCCTCTGCGGCGTGCTTGTTACCGGTATGTACATACCTGCAAAAGATCCGGGGAGCCTGGACCTAAGTTCGTTCATGATATCCTGGATCGAGTTCAAGTTCGCCGTTGTATAATTAGAGAAATTCTAATCTTCGGCACCAGCCTTGGCCTCGGCGAGGCCCGTAAACTGGTTATGCTGAGGCAAATTTTCATGCTGCTTTCCGAAATAGTATTAGTCGCTAGAAATTCTAGTAGAAAACAATATGGGTCCACACCTTCAATTATGGAGTTGTATGCGGGAAAGGGCTGAAGCGGCAAAATCGATGCAACACAACACTCTCCAAGTTGTTCCGTTGAATCAAAGCACCTTTACACAGGGCTATGTATACCATGACGGCACAAGCAATCTTCACTGAATAGTCCATCGACATGACGATCACATATGAAACCGGTCGAAAAGCATATTTCTACACAAGAAGTCGCCGGCTTGATATCATACAAGCTATACAACAGCGTTGGCTCGAGATGTTGTAGAAACCCTGTTCCACATTTGAGACGGGAAACCGCAAATTAGGAAGCAAAGAAGTTCACTGTCAAGCACTGGTTCCGGTTGCCCAGAACTGTCCAATAACAGAGTTGATCCAGCGGTGCTGGCCCGGTCGAATGGGAGTGTTGTAATAGTCCTGCAAGACCAGCTCGTATCCGTCCTTGGGCTTCACGAAGAGTGCATGAGAAGATCCACCAAAGTGGAGCATGCCAATCTCGTCTCCAACATCAACCACTCCCTGTTTAGTGACTTGACATGTAGACACCTCCGCCATTCCGATTGTAACAAAGGCAACTAGCTCGATCGGGGAATCAACCTCGCTTAGCTAGATGATGCATACAGCGCGGGTGGCGGAAACGGAGAGCCAGGGCTAGGAACGGACCAGGGCACCATGAGGATCACCTTCCTCTAGGTAGGGGTTAGATTGTTCGAACCATCTCCACCGAGAATATTATAGAACGAGTAGTACATATCGTTGAGTTGGACGTTCGTAGCGGTGCGTAAGACAGTGCACTCGCATGCGTTGTAAAGGAAGGGGGTGTTTGAATCTGTTACAACCAAGCGCACTGAAGAATCCCCAGTAAAGAAGGAGTCCCAAGAATTGTAGCGCTGAGGTGGGTATAAGTTTCATTCAAAGGTCAGCTGGCCGAGGCCTGACTCCAACACGACCAGACCCGTGCCACAGAACCACTGGTCCGCAAGCGTATCACTGGAGTCGGAAGTTGTAAGCCACTCACCCCAATTATCCAGCAAAGCGTTGAGCGCAGTATTGAAACTCGGTTAGGTGAACAGGGTGTAAGCAGCGGATGTGTTGCTGATTAAATCGACGATGAGGTACAGTGGCACACCGATCGGCTCGCCGATGGTAACGCCGCGGATATTGGCCTTGTAGAACTGGGATGCCGCCGCGATGATGCCGTCGAGAAGTGTGAGAAAGTCATCGAAGGAGGTTACAATTGAATGTGGGTCGGCCCACTGAAGACAAAATCAGTTCACATTACTGTAAAGGTGGGACGGCCAGTATTCCGTACCTCTGCGTAATATCGTCCCACTTGACGAAGAGCAGACTCGAAAAGCTCTTTCTGATCATCAGAGGCTCTCCGAGAATTTAGTAACGGCTGGCGAGTGCCTTTGGTCTCGTCAGTTCTTTCCATGATAGACGGAATGCTTGATGGTGCCAAAGGATTGCTGAGACATTGCAAAGGAGTCGATAGATCGGTGTTGAGAAGGTCCTGCTCTGAAGCCAAGCGTCGTCGGATGGTGCAATCAAGCGGAAAAAGTTCAGCCTTTATACCAGATGTTCGTTTGTACATGACTCGTCGTTAGCTTGGGTGTAAACTCGATAACTAACTTTCCATAGATCTCAAACGCTGACGAACGATGCTTAAGGACTTACAAAAATGGTAACGTAGTCCCACAAAGACCGCAAGACCGATCATTGTTCGAAGCAAGTTTGCTTCTAGACTGCCAGTGGAAGTGGCAGGGCAGGGTAGAATCCAACTTACTATACAACTCTGCCCTGTCAAGGATAAAGAACAGCTTTTGAATCATGTAATGGAACGATAATACCTAAACGAGTCTCAGTTAGTCCTAGCGCCACATATAGAACACGTAAAGTGAGACATGGTACGACGACCGAGGTATTTTCTTTGGCGAATACAGAGAAATCGTGCCCAATGTGCATGTGGAACAATCTCCGCACTTTCCCTTAACGTTTGGTGCAGAGAGCCGCAATGCCAAGTTTTCAATGCACTGATTAAACATTTGAAGCCGTGTCCGTAGGTTAGTTGACTCACCATTCACAGGTGGTCATCGAATGTAGATGTGCGTAGTAAGTCTCATTTCATATTTCACTGTGCGGACTAACTTTCATGCTTCAAGACGCACACTTTTGCGAGTCCATAGAGAACGGCGCGACTGACCGAGCCGACTTAGACGAGTCAGACACTACCTGACATGCTTTAGCGCAGATTGGAAGATGACAAGCGGGAACGATAGTAAAAAACCGAATAAGGTCTTACCCGATATATTTGACCAGATTTTGGTGTGTCCAAGGTACACCAGGCTACCGGTAGAACGTTCGGTCGGAAACCGGATCCGAATCAGCCCGAAACACTCTTCGTCAGGCCCAAGATGTCTGAAAAGGTCAGTTAATTTATTTCCGCAGGCCATTTCAATTGACCAAGGCTGGAATCCGTGCCACTGGCACGGAGCCTGCACCAGACCTACATTACGTTTCCGCGTGCGACTAGGAAGTTATCGCTGATTGTGCCTCGCGAGGTGGGCGACCACGCTTTGATGAACTGACACCCAGCTCGAGCATCCAACTTTCAACCACCTCTCCGTGTATGCTATTCTATGTATGGACGACGCAGTACTAGGATCGCCGCAGTGCTGCTGAGTCAGCAAGGTTATCGGCAAAGTCCGAAGCAAATTGCGAACGACTCTTGTTTAGTTTTTACAACTTTTTCGTCGACCCCAGCTGCTGCAAAGGTTTAATTGGCCTCTGTCCGTTGTAATCTTGTAGACTTTTTCATCATTATTTCCTACTTTTTCATTGGTATGTGCTCATTTATCACCTATGACTCTATTGAACTCACCTGAAACACAATCCTCAGCATTTCCTTCATCATGTCTACTGCATCTACAATTCATCAGAACGTCGTTCCTTCCGAGGTTGGATGGCAGTTCGTTCCTCAATATTATACGTATGTCAACAAACAGCCCAATCGTTTGCATTGCTTCTACACAAAAACCTCCACCTTCATTCATGGCACAGAGGGAGAGGAAGTTAAACCCTGTTTCGGCCAACAGGTTTTTTCTTCATCTTCCCGTCATCTCTTCAGTGCTCACACATCACCTTTTCAGGAAATCCACAACAAGATCACATCCATCGGTTTCCAGGACTGCAAAGTCTTCATTCACTCCGTAGATGCACAGTCTTCTGCCAATGGTGGTATCATCATCCAGGTCATTGGCGAGATGTCGAACCATGGTGACCCTTGGAGAAAATTTGTTCAGACTTTTTTCCTTGCAGAACAACCAAATGGTTACTTTGTTCTGAACGACATCTTCCGGTTCCTCAAGGAAGATACTGTCGAGGATGATGTCAGCGAAGCCGACCCCGCTCCCGCCGTTCCTGCCCCTGAATCCACCCCTGCCGAGGAGCCACTACTCCAGCCTGTCGCTGACCTTGAGTTGTCCCCTCCTCCACGCGAGCCTACCCCTCCTCCCGTTCCTGTTTTGGAGGAGGAACCCACGACCGTTCAGCCTGATCCTCCCTCTCCACCTCCGGCCGCCGAGACCAAACTTGCAGAGCCGAATGGTTTCCACCAAGAGGAACCTGAAGCCGAGCCTGAATCCATACCTGTAGTCCCTACCCCCTCTGAGCCTGAGCCCGAGACTGAAGCCTCCCTCGAGTCTGAGCCTGTACCTGCATCGGAACCTCAGGCTCCCACTGCCTCTCCCACACCACCACCTGCCTCTGCACCACAGACGTCTCTTCCGACGCCTGCACCTGCAAAGTCAGCACCGAAGAGTTGGGCGAGTCTTGCTGCTACCGACTCGAAACGATGGGGAGCGCAGGTCGCCACTGAGTCCAAGGGTCTGACCGAGGTGCCTGCTGCCTCAAATAGCCCTGTACCTACAAGCGGTACTCAGTCACCGGCACCCCACGGACCGCCTCACCGTGGCGGGCAACAACACGGATTGCGCGAGCACCCTTCTGTCGCCGCTGTGCTGTCGTTGACTACACCACAGTGTTTTGTCAAGGTATCTATCTACACTGGATAACCAAGGCTGCGACTGACCGACTGGACATTTCAGGGTGTGGTCGAGTTGGTCAGCCAAAGCCAGCTTAGTCAAACCCTAACCCAACGCTTTGGGCCGGTTAAAGACGTCGAGATTGTGCGGTCAAAGGCCTGTGCTTTCCTCGAGTTCTTATCACTGGATGCTGCAAAGAAGGCGATCATCACATCTCTTCCACAAAATCAGGGAGGCGAGGGTGGGGTTCGGATTGACGTAGGAGGCGACGCTGGACAAGTGCGTATCTTCGTCGAAACTCGCAAGGAGCGTGGCGAACGACCACAAAGCCGACCTCGTGGTGGTGGTCCACTGAATGGAGAGGCTCGCGGTGGATTCCGGGGTGGCCGTGGTGGACCTGGTCGGGGTCGCGGTGGTCCACCTGGCGGCAAGTAGACCTCTTTTTGTACTTGGAAGGGCAATTTTGGTACGTGATTGGTAGCAAGGGGCATGCATGCTTTCGTAGATCATCTTGCTCTGTCTCTTGTGGTTTTGTTTCTTTGACGTCCGTTTCATGTTGTACATTTCTGCCCTCCTTGTCAATATCGACTTGTTTTGCATGGAAACGGTGCGATTGCCATGGTTGCAATAATATTTCTATATATGGCTCTATTTTCACAGAGAGGCGATCCCATCAAGACGCTCTTGTTCTTCTCCTCTCCTTCCCAAGTTCATGGCTGAAAATCAACAAAAAGCGTCCCCCGCTACCCAGTCCAAGTCAAAGCACGGTCATGCCACATCCCAAGCTCAGCCTGCCCCGCGCAAAGTTCGCTTCAACGTAGGTGCGTGTCGATTGTCTTGTTTGCCACATAATAGAAGCACATAATACGACGTTCTGACTTCACCAGGCTCACAATATCAAGTCCTCGACGTCGTCGGCGAGGGGGCCTATGGTATCGTCTGCTCCGCAGTCCACCGTCCAAGCGGACGTAAAGTCGCCATTAAGAAGATCGCGCCCTTTGATCACTCTATGTTTTGTCTCCGAACCTTGCGGGAACTGAAACTCCTCAAGTTTCTCAGCGAGGCCGGCGTGAGCGAGAACGTGTGTATCATCATACGTGTGATCGGAGCGACCCGGCGCTGATTGACATGCTGGACCGTCCCGTAGATCATTTCGATTCTTGATATCATCAAGCCCCCATCCCTCGAAGCCTTCAAGGAGGTCTACCGTGCGTCATACCCTCACTCCCGGCTGCCCATCCCTGATTAATGCTTGACAGTAATCCAAGAGCTGATGGAAACGGATATGCACCGCGTCATTCGTACTCAAGATCTTTCCGACGACCATGCCCAGTATTTCATCTATCAGACCCTCCGTGCCCTCAAAGCCCTCCATTCCGCAGACGTCATTCACCGCGACCTCAAGCCATCAAATCTACTCTTGAACACCAACTGTGACCTCAAAGTGTGTGACTTTGGTCTTGCTCGCTCCGTTAGGACAGCCGAGCCCTCAGGCACCGAAACTGGATTCATGACGGAATATGTCGCAACCCGCTGGTACCGTGCACCGGAAATCATGCTCACGTTCAAGCAATACACCAAGGCGATCGACGTTTGGTCTGTTGGATGTATATTGGCCGAGATGTTGTCTGGAAAACCCCTTTTCCCTGGACGTGATTATCATCACCAGTTGACACTCATACTGGAGGTGCTTGGGACGCCGACCTTGGACGAATTTTATGCGATTACGACACGTCGATCACGTGATTATATTCGAGCTCTACCGTTCCGGAAACGACGGCCATTTGCCCAGCTGTTCCCAAACGCGAACCCATTGGCAGTTGACTTTTTGACAAAGACTTTGGTGAGTATACTCGGTAGGTGTCGCGGGGACAAACAGGCTGAATTATCCTGTAGACATTTGATCCCAAGAAGCGGATAACAGTGGAGGAGGCACTGGCTCACCCATACTTGGAGGCATATGTATGGTTTTGTTCCTCGTGTAAATGTGTCCGATTGTTCACGTCGTCCTAGCACGATCCAGACGATGAGCCCATCGCTCCTCCTCTCGACCCCGAGTTCTTTGAATTCGATCGTAAGTACTTGGCTTTCCCATCCGAGAACCTAATTTCACATCATCCATCAGTGCACAAGGACGATATCAGTCGTGAACAACTCAAGGAGTTATTGTACGAAGAAATCATGTCCTTCCGCCCCGCGCCTATCACCTAGATGTAACCCAAGGTACCTCTCCTGTGGACCTGTATGATCTTGCGTAACTATCGGATGTATACTGCTGGAACACGTGCATATTACCCCGCTTTGATTCTGATCGGCTCGACGAGGCCGTTGCTAGTGTTGTCGTGGCTCCGGCCTTGTTTCGTGGAACCTTGTCATATCACGCTGTCTTTGTTGGGTGGTTTAAAGTATGGTTTAAAGTATAGACCACTCCTTCCTATTTTTTTTTTCCCTGACTGCTCTCTGTTGTTGTATTCTGATTGTATCTATGGCGAATAAAAAGCATGGGTTTCATTAGACGTCCCAGCATGAACATGGTCGTCCCACGCAGAGAATCAAGGCACGAGGATCTAGCATGCTTGGCTCACGCTCACAGAGTCCTCTCCCTTGGAGCACCCACAGCACTGGGTGGTAGGGGAACATGCACTCGGCTTCTCTGCTAGTCCATTAGGCTCGTCCGCTTGCTGCGAGGAAGCAGCCTTGTCTTTGGGGTGACAGTTTGCACAACAGCCACCATCGAAATCAGCGCTCCTGGCCCACCGGATCATCTTGACCCCCTCCCACCCAAACAACACCCCGATCACGATGGCAGTCGCCGCATCGACCCACCACCCGCCGCGCCAAACCCGGTAGATCAATGACCCGATGAGCAAAACGACTGAAAGCTGCATGCAGGAGAGCGCACAGAGGGCCTCGCCATTGATGGTGCTCGAGTTGAGGGCGCGGGCGAGGTAGCGCTTGGCGAGGTAAAGCACGAGCATGATGCCGGTGGCGGTGGCGGCGATGAGCAGCGAAGGGAGGGCAGTGGAGGGGCGGTCGTGGGTGACGAGGGACGCGATGGAGGTGGCGAGCGCGGCAAGGGCGAGGGCGATGAGAAGCGCACCGATGATCGTTGTAGCGATGCGTTCGATGCTAGCAAGAAATGGGAGGTGGTGAGCGTTGGGAAGTGGAGCGACGCGATAAAGGCTTACCGGATGACTCGTGGGGACGTCTCGTTTACAATTTCGTCGCCTGGCTTGGTGACGCCGAGGAAGCGCCAGGTGACGAGAAGCGCAGAGATGACCTCGACGGCAGACTGGAGGCCATAAAAGACGAGTGCGCGAGAGGACGATTCAGCACCGAAAACGATGGATACGACACCCTCTGCGGTATTGTAGAAGACGCTGAGGATGCTGATCGCGATGGCGTACTGCTGCAAACGGCGGCGGGATGGCATGGTTATGAGGCGACGACTCTGAGAACAAGCTCAGATTTGTAGCACTGGCAAGTGATAACCGGTCTTCCGTCGTCTCCGTTCCTTGTCCAATCGTGTCAATTGGCATCTAAATAAATTGGGACTCGGTTGATCTCGCATGATGGCCAGCGGCGTTGGAGTATCGAAGGTGAATAGTAAGAAGACGACGTGTCACTAGTACGGGGAACAGCGGAGAGCCTTGTAATTGCGCTCTCTTCAATACATAACTTCCTAAAGCCAAATCCAGCGTGCACGCCGTAGTCCGCCAGAGAAGGGAGACAAAGAAAGTGCAACTGAGTTTTCCGCAGTTGCTTGGGCTGCTTCAATTCCCTCGTCATTCTTTCTGAAGGAGACGAGGTGGTTGTCCCACTGAACGAGCGGAATGATTGAATATGCTTACTAAGTCAGTCGGAATCGACTTGGATTAGACTGCCAGCATGTTGCGTTCATTCCTTCAAACTTCCGCAAGTATCCTCGTCGTCAATACGATCTATCATCCTGAAACCATTTACCTAGTCAGCGACTCGGAATGCGCTTTCCACCAACATCAGAAACGCTGCGTTCCGGCGGTTCCTCTCGCAAGAAACCCGTGCAAAAATTCAAGCTGCTGTTCAGGAGTCTCCCGTCGTGTTATTTATGAAGGGTAACCCTCAGATGCCTCAATGCGGCTTCTCCCGTGCGGCCGTCCAGGTCCTGGAAATACAAGGTGTTCCTGCGGAGAAACTGAAGACTTATGACGTCTTGGAAGATTCGGAACTTAGAAGCAGCATCAAGGAGTTTTCGTGAGTTCAATACGATCTAATTGTGGCATGTCTCAATCCAACTCGTGTTCCAGAGACTG
Source organism: Xanthoconium separans (assembly GCA_038089695.1). Lineage (NCBI taxonomy): Eukaryota > Fungi > Basidiomycota > Agaricomycetes > Boletales > Boletaceae > Xanthoconium > Xanthoconium separans. Next base: position 11,886 of record JBBPLG010000009.1, on the reverse strand, counting down.
GCCGACGATTCCGCAAATTTACATCAACGGAGAGTTTGTTGGTGGCTGCGATATCCTTCTCGGAAGCGAGTCTCCTTGAAACAAGTCTGTTGTGTGTACTGATTGTTCTACAGTGCACCAGTCCGGGGACCTGGAGTCATTGCTCGAGAAGCACGATATTATCCCGAAAATCCCTACTGAGCCTTCATCAGAGCGCTCTTCATGATGTAGCCTATGACTGTATACTACCCATAGACATTGCGAAGCATCTCTCACATTTTAAGTAGCTGTGTTTTAAGCTTCGCTAGTCCACTGAGGTGCTGACACGGTGACTAAGCAAAAGCTGTCCCTTTTCTTCAAGTTGGCCCAAGTTCGCCTCTTCAACAAGTATTTCTTGCACCGTTTTACCGACAATGTCTACGGCCCAAGCACAGCAGGTTCGAGCACCTCCACAAGCTCGCAATGTAGCCCAATTCCTACGGAGCAGCAAATCCGGCATGAAAATACGTGTGGGAGCTCTCAACGGCAAACGGGTAGACTACTTCAAAGGTGTTTCCAAAGTTTCTCTTGTTTTTCTATCATTTTTAACTATCCACCATCAGGCAAATCCGCCGTCAGAGCCCTTCTTTCTCCAGCCTATGGCAAACTAAAAAACGTTCCAACCGTGACCAATGAGGCAGAGGCAGAGGCAGTCCTGACGTCCATCATTCCTTACGCCTTTTACCTACGCGTGGATCGTAGCAGTCCCACTGGTTCATCGTCATCCTCCCCGCGCCACGTCTCTGTCACCCCACAACAATCGTTCGCGCAAGACGGTTATTTTGCATGGTTCTACGAGGGATCCCAGTGGACGACGTACGCCGGCGGCCTACTCATGGTTGCCATCATGCTCGCTGGAGTCATGTTCCCACTTTGGCCCCCCATCATGCGTCTCGGCGTGTGGTACCTTAGCATGGGCATGCTAGGCCTCATCGGTGCCTTTTTTGCACTGGCAATCGTGAGACTAATATTCTACGTGATCACCGTCGTCTTCGTACCTCCGGGAATTTGGATCTTCCCAAAACTCTTCGCGGACGTTGGCGTTGTGAGTACCAATGGTCAAATGTTATGTGATCTGAAGCACTTGGTGACACCGCACTACAGATTGAATCGTTCATTCCATTTTGGGAATGGGATTTGCCAAAGAAGAAGGGTGGTAAGAAGAAGAAAGGAAGAACTCCAGCTGGCAAAACACCAGAGGAGAAGCTAGCAAGTAACGGTGGCGCATACATCGAGGAAGTTGTTGAAAATGACTCACTCGATTCCTCGCGTCCTGCCAGTCGGTCTGCGCGTGTGGAGGAGGTACCAGACGAGGATTCGTAAAGTACACTTGCAACGAGTATTTTCTTCCGTTTTGCGAGGGGTATGTGCTGCGTTCGACCATAATTACTCCGTATCAATGGATTTTACTAGTTGCATCATTCCCATCAAGATGGCCTTGTTGGATAATGTTATACGCCTTTCTTCAACTTTTGTGAGCAGCCCGATAGAGATGTTTACCTAGTCGCTTTTACTTCTGTCACATAGATAGTCGAGTCCTGGATCACTTGAATCATACTTCATGACTTGCGCGGGCCAATCTAAGGGGACTGCGTTCTGCATTCGAATGACTGGAACATAAGCTCCGGTCGTACCCAAACCTTCCACGTCGGCGGAAGAGCATTGTTCCACTTATTACCAGCTCTCCCTCATGAAACTGCAATGTTGGAACGGAAATATAATACAAAGGGTTTAGCTATTGATTCCGCCACGCACACGCACACAATTATCGTACAACAGATTTCCAAGATCTGGACGCATGCACCATGCGACTCTCACCAAAAATAACATCGCATATCGTTGCATTTCCTCAGTTTTGCACAGCCTTGCCAACGACTGTGGTGATCCAGTAATGGTTGCAAGGTTGAATGGGTTGATCCCCGAGGTCTTCAAAAGCAATATCGACCAGAGGACCAAAGATGAGCGCATTGGGGGATCCACTAAAGTGAAATATTCTCTCCAGCGGTCTGACCAGCTTGGACAGTGATTGAAAATCGGGCTCGAGTGGCAGCAATGCTGAGCCAGGATTGAGAGCGAATCAAGGCACCGTGAGGGTCCCCTTCCTCGAGGAAGGGGTCGTCAGCAGGCGCACCGTCATCATAGAGCACGGCATAGCAAGTGCCAGGAAGTGTGACGATCTTGGTGATGGTGCCGTTGACGGGGCTGTCAATTTGCCGGCGGTGGTAGTCCACCGGGCTTAGACAGTGCCGCCTATGGACTGCTCGGCATCCTTATCACCGCCACCGAGCATGTCGTAGAGTGAACGTTGGTAGTGATGCGCGGAGAGGGTGGTGGACTAGCAGGCATTATGAAGAAGGTAAGTGTTGTTGGGTAACACAATGTTGGCTGGAACTCCCTTGTGAAGAAGGCATCCCACGATTGGAAACATTTGTTCTCCGCGGGCGGATCGGGACAGATGTAAGTGGCTTCGAAAGACAATGATGCGATGTATGGCACGAAATCAGCCATAGCCTCCTGACTGAACTACCCTTCCGGCCCGGTGGTAATGATAGTATGAGAAGGACAGGACTTGAGGTAGGAACAGGCGTCCAGAAAATCTTTGAGCGCGACGGGTCATAACGGAGTGGTCGTAGGCAGGATATCAGAGATGAGGTACATGATGGGTATCCCAATCGGTTTGCCAATGACGTTGCCATCTTCACCTTCGGCGTTGTAGAACGCGGGAGGCTCGTGGACGACAACATCGAGTAGATGTAGCAACGTTTCAAAGTTTGTCTCGACGTAGTTGCGACCAACACACTGGAACTTAAGCATCAGTTTAAGTGGTCGTGATGTCAGTTCCAAAGACATTACCTTGGGCTCAAGTGTTTGACCTGGAGAAATATCTCCTCAAAGTGATCTCCCATGTAGCGGTCACCAAGGACGATCGCGACGAAGCGTGCACAGTGTGAAGAGGCTCAGCACCTCTGGAGCGCTCCATGCGAACTTTTCGCATGAGGGCCTTGGTACCTTCTCTTTGATGAAGGCCTCCTGGAGCTCATGGTGGCGAGGTAACAAACCATGGTAGGGAAAACGCTTCACGGCAAAGGGCATTTCAGACATGTCGAGGAGTGGTTAGAGAAATCGGATTCTGAGGTTACTCTGCCCTCGAGGACAGTATTTATACACACTGAATTGCTTGATCTTGGCTGCAAAGAATGTAGTCACGATGTAGCGGTCCTAAACTGTCGAGATAGTTCCATTGATCTCAGGAGACTGACCACAAGGAAACCCTGGGTACCGAAAATGATGCATGGACGACGATAACCTCTCCGAGCACCCACGCTTTCTCATCGAGGTCAGCGCTGTTAGTCCGCAAGAGAGCACAATAATCAAATGTGACTTACATACGCAGACCCTTCGACATTCATCTCTGAAACCTTAGTCGCATCGGCTCGCAAAACTGGCTTCTGAGATCTCGATGTTCACCAAACGGGAATATAACAGCGGACATGACAAGTGGAAGCTTTGAATGCACGTACTTGGTGGCGAGGTTCATATTGTCAAGGAAGGAAATGTCCGTGATGCACAATCGTGGTGGCAGTTGATCTTCAAATTCATGCTTCAGTTCAGCCTCTGGAGTCCACAGTAAAGAGTCAACGTGGCGAGTTTACAATGACACTGTAATTGTAAGCACCTACTTAGCACCCTGAGCTGTTGAAACTTGAAACCGTCAAGTGGACAAGGGATGAGACAGGATGCAAATCGGCGGAACTCTACAGAAGTTACTTCTCCCTGAGTGCGATATACATATTGGAACAGCATCGTCGTCTTCAAGGCCGACCCCGTCCTTCCCATCGTTGACCCTTCATTACACGGTCCGAGTCCTGCCTTGGCACGTCCAATCTGTTTGTGAGTCTTCGCCGGGGGAGTGCTTTTCCTCGGAGTGCTCCTGGTTACCGTACGAATTTAGACGCGTATGCAATGCAGCAGATTTTTGCGACCCGCGGGTTCTACATGGCGGTGTGTGTGAGTTCGAACTTCTCATTTCGCTTTTCCTGGGTGGCATTTGATGACTTTCTTGAAGTTGCTTCATGGGATGGTGGATAGGTCTTGGTCGTCGGCGACGAAACGAAAGTAGGAGGAGACTGGATTAATCCAAGGAAAGGAATGAAGGTGGATTATTTTGCCGACAAGAAATTCCTGACGGGCCAGGAGTGCTGTGCGTTTCGATGGCCATCATGATCAGTCGATTGATCCAACCCACGTTCCATATGAAACCAACCGATCATCCGAACTGAATGTATCCAGATCGTCTCTGTATGGCGAGTGTCCTGAAAAAATAACGAAGTGTGAAATAAAATAATTATATGGGTCACAGAGTATGGTGGTACAAAGGAAGAAACATTAAGGACAATATATGGTAGGCAATGCAGTACATGAGATGGATGGGCGATATTATGCATGCGAGTCCAAGGGTGAAGGAATGACAGGAAGATTTTGATTGGAAAGGCGCGATGGAGGGGTATGGATTCCGATTTTGAAGGTAGATGGAGTCCTTGTCAACATGCGATTTCTTCACGTCCAACAATCGTCATCAGTCCGGGAACATTCGTCACCCTGTCCAAGGCCACGGGCTTTTGTGGATCTGGACGGGACGAACGTGAAGCAGATGCGGAGTATCGGATCTAGTTCACGTCAATAAGATTCGTATTTCGACCGAATGTGGTGTGACGGGACTGACCTGTACCCGAAACTTGCCGTCTTGCCTGTTTTTAGGTATACGTATCTGGCAAACCCAGCTGTAGAACAAGGTCCTCGTTAGCAAGCTCACCTCATACGCACAAGCTCGCGCTCTGGGGACACCATCGACCAAAGTTGCAACAAGCCCATGACAAGGGCTCCACCACAACAGCTTGGCGAAGAAAGGTGATCGAGCCAGAGAGCGAAACCTACCTCTCGTCAACGAGCACGTTCGCCCCAATCATCACTGCCTTTTCTAGCAGACTCGCCCGCGAGCCTCGGAGCAACTTTGTCACGTCCACGGCACCCTTGCACACATATTGGTCGGCGTGTTCGAGAGGCACTCTTCGCCTGCATGTCACGTCTTGCCCGCACAAGGATGGGTGTGTGACGGGTAGGCCCGAAGCGAAATCGAGTGCGTCGTGACGAGCTCGTCTGAACTTAATAAAAGCGTTTGCAACGGTCGACACCGACAAAGGTACTCTGAGCGGAGACGGAGGGGGAGAACTCATCGAGATCATGGTGGAGGAGGAGGAATGAACCGCAGCTTGGCGGAGAGGATGACTTTGATAGGAAAATTGTGATAAATAAAAATAAATAAATAAATGTCAGAGCGGAGTTTCAAAAGAGCTCCGTTCCACCGCAAACTTTGATCAGGACCGGCCAACCTTGAGTTTGATGGTGCAACGTGTGGATTGGGCCGCAAAAATGTGTAGATAAGATATAATGAACTCGCCTCGAGGCATTTACCAAACCTGTTTTGTTGAGCCACGTTCAGGGTCCCTGTTGTTGCCATTCAGTGGCATTTTGATCCACACCACCCAGTCACTTGACGACGAGCGGTCCCTTGTCACGGTTTGTCCAATGAAACAGGTGTGGTGAAACTTCGGAATCAAGTTCCTATTCCAGCCCACTCCTCCAGATCTTGTTCTTGTTTCGCGTCGACCGAGAACCTCCGACTCCGACGCACGCTAACGAGATCGCTCCCGGCATCCGCTCTCGTCAAACCTAGCATAGTCTCATGCACTACACAATTCGCGTCAAGACCGCCACTTCTTTTTCCCGCCGCAAAGAATCAACTTGACGAACCTTTTCCCGCAAGAATATCGTCCGCGATAGGTCTAGTTCCCGATGTGATGTACCGCGTGGAAACCCCTCTGGCAATCAAGGGCCGTGAAATCATTTCCTTCAATTCGGCTTTCATGGCTGCGGTTTGGGCAGTGGTCCGTTTTCTTTCGTGTCTGGTCGCTCTGCCTTCATCATCGGAGGCACTGATGCGGCATGATGGCCGGTCAATCACCACGACGTTCGCTTGTTCGGGACAGGGAATCCCGCGCTCACCTCACAACGTCCGAGTCAAGTTCTATATCCATCGCTTCCGCGGCTTCTTTCAGCCAGCTCCGCTCATGGTTCTGTTTCCTCACCCGATGTTGTTGTGCATCAATCTGTCTCGCCAGGCGGATTCGCTCTTTCAGGTAGTCGAGTAGCGTCAACTCGATGGTGATAACGGGTATATCCGTATCCTCTGAGATCGTAATTGAAACGTTAGGAGTGCTGCCTGTCGTGCAAGACAGATCCGCTTACGGCGCCCCAAACTGGAAAACAGTGCTCGTACGATTCTTCTCTCGTCAGGAGAACACACGAGTAAGCTGAAGCCTTCGTTCGTAGCACGCGCAGTCCGACCGTTCCGGTGAATAAAGACATCTGCAGAACGCGGGATTTGATAGTGTATGACATGATCTATGGCTGGTATGTCCAATCCTCGGGCTGCGATATCCGTCGCCAAGAGAATGGCATTGGGAGTCATCTTGAATCTGCCAAGTTAGGTTAGGGCCAAGCTAAGAATAGCATGTCGAATAATGCACCTATCGAGGTTTTTCAGGCGTTGACGCTGCTCCAGCTGCGAATGCAACGGGAATGCTTTGAGATCAAGAAGCTCCAATAGGGGCGTAAGACGCCTTATTCCGTCAATTGCAGATAGAAATACGAGGGAGCGACCAGGATATCTGAGCAGAAAATAGTATAAATATACATCCTGGTCGACGTGGCGTAAATGAGCGGTCATCAGTCTCGGCACATGCTTGAGGCCTTACCTTTTCGGAAGCAAGGCACTCGATTTTACTCTCCCTGAGGGTGGAAACGACATTACCTTCCGGGCTGAGATCAATTATTTCTGGTACTGCGTCCCGGAAGTCAAGACGTAAAAGCAGATCATCTGCACACACGAGTTGGTGTGGGTGCTTTGCTTCACTAAGTTCCCGCGTGGGCAACTCACCAAGGGTGCTGAGTGGTCTAGAACCACCCCTTTTGCCTTGCCTCGAACGTTGTTTAAGGTTGCGTTGGAGTTCCTTGCTTAGCGTTGCAGAGAATACGAAAGTTTGCATATCGTTGTTCTGTGGTGTACTTTCCTGGCAATTCAGCTCTGGTTCTATCACATCGTCTCTGAATCAAATGTGTCAGCTGGACTGTCCCGTGCAAGTAGATTGACTAACTTTGATCGACGAACGGTGAGAAGAAGAATGTTGTCCATCTCAGCAAAATGCCCAGCTTCAATCATACGATCCGCCTCATCCAACACGAGAACTTTGAGGTTGCGAACTTGTTTGGCCAAAGCTTCATCCTGGTGAAATTATGGTTATTATTTTCACGAACGCGATGCAACGCTTCATTCATTAAGAGCGAACCTCTTCAAGGATGTCCCATAACCTTCCAGGCGTTGCAATCAAAATATCCACCCCGCGATCAAGAATCCGTCGTTGTTTCTGGGCGGACATACCTCCGACTAGAACGGCGACACTAACGAGGGGTAATGCGCGTGTGCCCTGGATTTCACTATCTCGTCCCTTGCCCTTGGTGTTGAGCTGAGCCTGATCTTTCGATAGATTGATTTCCTGGGGTTCTTGTTTGGGCTCGAGACCGAAGGTCTTGGAAAATGCGTTGAGATGGTCTGAAACTTGCAGTGCGAGTTCTCGGGTGGGTGCGATGATCAAGGCTTGGAGGCTACGCTTTGGGGTAGAACACCTTGGCTGTGAAAGAATGCGATGAAGAATGGGTAGCCCATACGCGAGGGTCTTCCCTGAGCCCTATGAGTATCTGGGTTATCATGGGTGTGGATGAACGAGTGTCTGAGATATACCGTTTCTGCTATGCCAACGACGTCCCGATCAGAGAGTGCAAGTGGGAGTGCTCGCGATTGGATTGGAGTAGGTGTGGTAAACGACTTGTTGTGCAGCACCTGCAAAAGGTGAGGGTGCAGGTTGAAGGGGCGCCACTCGGGCAGGAGTTCAGCTGCTCGCCGGGCAAATCAGCATCGAGTGGGGGAACGGGGAAAGTCATACCATCAAACAACGTGATGGTAGGTGGTTGAGGTTCTTGTGTGAAAGTACCAAGAGACTCGCCACCCGCAGCCGACGATTCGTCGACCGCAGTAGCGTCTGGATGCTGTAAGATCTACCACACGTATTAAATAAGTGAAGGGACCAGCCGTGACGACGAACGTTAAACTTGATGAATTTTCCACCGTCTTTCTCCTCGTAGATGACCTCGACGTTATCGACCTCGTCGAGTTCGAGGATGCCATCGTCGCCGTCAAGACCTGTCTCTACTGGTCTCGCGACGGATTTCCATGGTAATGTGTCGAGCGATCCGTGCTGAACCTTTATCTTCTTGGCTGCAGACAAAGAGCGACGTGGATGTGTCTTTCTTTTGGCCATAGAAGTCGGTCAATAGTAATTGTTTGGTACTTACTTGGTAGATCCAAACACGGTTTACTATAAATGGCTTTGGCCTCCATTGTGGGTCCAGACGCCCGTTTCTCGAGCTATAATCGACTTTTCTACTACACTTCGTTCTCGCCATCTTCGTTCTCGCCTTATTCTTCGTTTCGTCTGATTTCGTTATCGTAGCATTTCTCGCCCCTCCTTTCTCTTCCTTTTGGTGTCCCTTAAGTATTCGGTTCAGTTGCGGTAAGGCGACATAATTCTCCGTGTCTCCTATGGCGAATTGCTTCATACATGCCTTTGTCAGATCATGTCACCGCTACCACCGCTTCCAGTCGAAGTTTGGAGGCACATTTTCTCCCTCCTCATCCGAGTGCCCGGAGCGTTTCGCTCCGACCGACTCGACCCATTCTCCGAGAGCCGAAGTACTGATGTCTATTGGACCGTAACATCGTCCGCGCCGACGACACTTCTGTTGGTCAGCAAAGACTGGTATTCTGTCATATCGGAGCTGATCCACGAGCACATACATATCACATGCTCCAAACAACTCCTCGTCTTTGCCGATCGTCTCGAGCAAAGTAAGGCCAACGACAGTGTTCGTGCCCTCGGTTCATTGACCCGTCGCGTGGACGTCCAGCTCCACAATCCACGTCCAGACGACGCAAGACATCTCGCTCGTCTCTTGCGATGTACTCCCAACCTCGAGATCTTCATCAACAGTAACTTTTACATGTCGCTCATACCCAGTGCGCAAACTATCCTCCCCCCTACGCAGACACCCACAGAAGTCATACGAGCGCTTCTCACAACATGTGCACATTCTCTCTGCAGGGTCGAGTGGACTTGCAATGAGAGTCCGGGATGGGATGACTTGATGGACCTCCTCCGGGAGTTGCGCGATCTCCGTAGTCTCACCCTGGCTAATATATACGGATCATTCCCCGAAAAACCCCGTCAGGAGTATCTCATCCTACCCAGTCTCAGTACCCTCATCTTGGGAGACAGTCCTTCATTCTCTCACGCATCTCTCGGAAACGTCCCACTTAATACCCTCCTTCTCATGCTCTCCAAGTCCCCAGATCAATTGCCCTGCCTTTACCGACTTGAAGGCTTCTCTCCTTTCAGCCCCGATTTTCTGCGAACCCATGGTCATAAAATTCGTATCGTAAGGACGGTCGCCTATACTCCGCTCTTGCCAGAAATCATCGCCAAATGTCCCAATCTCGAAACCTTTATCACCATCTTTCCACATCAACAACTCGAAAATCTCTACCACCCAACTCTCAAACGCATCGGTATTTTCCCCATCAGCGAAGACTTTGTCGGTGTACCCGTCCAGATATTTGCTGCCTACATTATGAAACCGCTCGAGGACCTGATGTGTCAGATCGAGGAATCCAACTTGCCCAAGCTGAGACAGATACGGATTCGAAATACAGGTACATTGGCAGGGGTGGTCGAACATGCAGTTTTTATTCAAAAATGGCGGCAACGCTGGAGCTTGAGAGGCGTGCGCTTTGATGACAAGGACGGGAATCCTTTTCAACCAGACATTCCTCTCGGTGACCCCGTGTCGCGTGGTCGCGGTTTCATCCGGACCGAAGACGGATCAAAACGTGTTCCGCTTGTTTCTTGATGGCTGGTGGGTGAGCATAACAGCGCGCTTTTTGTCTGTGTACGCCACAGTATATCAAGGATTTTGATACACAGATACCCCCTGTGCAACATTGATTGGACTTTTTGCCCTAGACTTTGTCACATTTTTCTGCACACGCACAAAACCTCACTGACATATTGATAGCCACTTGTTTTTACGCCGTAGCTCCATTCAATTTACATTCCTGAATGATCAACAGAATGCCAAAGCCTTGCTGTCTACAGTAGACTCCCTCCTAACAGATACCCCTTAGGAGTGGCCCGGAGCTATGGGGTATTAAGGGGGGAGTATGGGCAATGTGTGGTATTCGTTAGGAGGGAGGTATCGTGATTAACTCAGTAAAATTGGTCACGGTGGTTTCGTCATATTCCTTCGATTATAACCAAGAAACATGAATGAGAGTCGGGGATTACACAAGTACAAGTGACCTGACAGAAGTTGCATTTTACTCGAGGTACGTAGGTAGAATAAAGTATTCCTGGACCCGAAGGGGACAGGTTAGCCGAGCATTAATTCGTGGGAATGAAGAGGTTGTGAGCTTCCGTTTTCGGTGCGGGTTGCTGAGATTATAGGAAACTTATAATTGGATTGCTCAGATTTGGGGTGACTATACCGATTTCGGATCAATTCAGTGTGATCCCAAAAAACACCAATAAACAACCAAACCACCAAAAAAAAAAATCCCCCTCGACATTCCTTTGTCACTTTCACGCTTGATGACTTTGCTCGATTTTGATGATATCGCAACCACCAGAGTCATCCATGTGGTGGATGCCCCCAGACATGAAATGGACGTCAATGACAGATGTTTGTCAGTCAATGATCTGTGGTCATCCTTTATGTTCGTGAAGGTTGGTTGGGAACAGGTTTCAAATTATGAACTGTAGCCCCATGGTGGTATGGTATTCGTTCGATTCACCACGTTCGCTCAATGTGTTTCTGCGTTACTTAAAGTCCCAAAGAGACGATTAATTGCAGTTGTGAAGGTGCACTCAATCAATGTGCCCTTGTGAATTTGCAAAGATGATCTTCTTGCCAGGATGGTTGAACATGTTTGTACCGACTGTGTTTCTCACTTAGTTTGTACGTTCCGTGCCGTCAGCTGAGTGTCAGCGCACATGATAACAGATGTATCCCTGTGTGGACTGTTACAATTGACAACTGGCCCTTCATGGAATGTTGTGATGGACAACGAATAATTTCTACAAGTATGCCGGCTCGGTATTGTTTGAAAAAAGTGTGGCATGACGGCGATGTCGTGTCTACAACATCTCTGTTGGTGAATGTGCCACTTAATTTGTTGTATTGTATACAGTTATCGCATCAAGAATTGTTATTGGTGATTGATGGACATTGCATTGCGCACAGTTCTTCGATTGATGTCGCCTTTAATTCAGACTGTATAGCAGATCATGCTTGCGATGATCATTGTAGTGATGTTTTCGAATTCGTGCAGAATACAACACAACATGTCACATCCACGTTCAATGCAAGTACACAATATATTCATACACTTGTTTCAAAAGCTCACTCAACAAAAATTGCTGGCATGACTGCATCAATAGTAAATTACACACATCCAAACAAAAAGTAGATACATAGCAACCGGCCCTTAATGGACAGTCTCACACCAGGTCCAGGGCTGCCCAGAGGGCATTTTCTATGTGTGGATCAGGATCAAAACATCTGAGACTGAAAGTGTTCAAATGCCAAATGTTGTGGCTGTGTGATCGTGGGACAATTTACCCTAGAACTCTATCCATCCCC
>JBBPLG010000008.1:79499-144062 GCA_038089695.1 Xanthoconium separans | reverse complement strand
GTAAAGATAGATGAGATGGAGAGAGTGGATAGTCGTTTGCGACGGGACGGCTGGAATGCCCTGGGGGGTTGCTGTTGAGGGGATGGAATGGGACGGGATGAGTGATAGTGAGTTGGCCTCATCTTTAAGGCGAATCTAATTGTAGAGGACACGCGGAATGCGGGTGTTGCAAGAACTTGCACTGAGGGCGTGGCGAGCACGCAGCGTTTCCAGCGGGAAGGAATTTTGTTAGCGGTGACCCGCTCAAAAGGCGCGTGCGCACGGATCCAAAACGAAGCTGTGTTTTTCACGCCAGCGTTTCATCGTGTCGGGCGTGCTCACACTTCTGAGGCCTCGTGGCAAGACATGTGTAACCCAAATCAGGCAAGACATGTCCGCGGCTCTCACCGGCGCCGGAGTACCGCGATCGGACGTTCCATTCTCGAGCCACTCCCTCCATTCGTAGAAGCATAACTGGAAGATAACTCTAAGTAGATTTCCTCTCGGAGACACTCGGCCTTTCTGTTCCTTGTCCTTCACTTCGATATATCGGCAGCAAGAATCAGGTTGACAAAATATGAATGCCGGAGCGATGGAAGTGCGGTCCGGAAGCTTGTCTTTGTTGCGTAAATCTCGTTGATCTTTGGAAAGTTGGATTGCATATCTTTGCCTACTTACTGATACATAGTTCAGTCCAGCAAAGAGGGCCAAGTGTTACTCCACCAGTGTCAATCAATGCCAAGTCAAAGCTTGCATACTTGGTTGAGTTTGAAGCCCTGTAGCATTGTGCTATCATTGACAAATCCTTTGGGATGTATAACAGATTCAGTTACAACTTGTAATTATGCCCTCTATCAGGCTGTGTACTCCAAGCTCACATTCCAGCTGTGTGTAAATGTGAGAAATCATAATACATGACACAACATGCATACCTCAGATTTCCTCTGTAGGTCTTCTTGAGCAGCTGAGGAATTAAACACAGTGTCAATCTCCTCCAATGATATGTTTGCTGTCTCAGGTACAATGTAGGTTGACCAAAGAAAAGCAGCAAAGCAGGCACAAGCAAAGGTGATGAATGTTGCACTAAATAAAGTGGTTAGGGAGTTTGTGCAAAATGAAGAGCAAAGAAGTAAGACATACACTGAAGAGATCTCCATCATTGGAGGTGTGACAAGACCAATGAAAACTTTCACCAATGATTAGTAGTTGGCTGAGAGTAACTCTGGAGAGCCATAACACACAGTTGTTAATCCAATTTGAAGCTGTTGACAGGGAGACACCTTTACTTCTCATTGACAATGAGAAAACTTCATTTGGAAGAACCCATCCAATTGGACCAAAGCTCATTCCATATGCTGCAGTGAAAGTATAAATGGATCTACTCAACCCATATCAGACCTGTATTCATATGATGAATGTAATTGGACATACACAACTGCCAGCCATGCTTGACCAGGGTATGAAGGCCAATCATCACCATATTGGAGGATCTAAGATGCAACTCTTGTTGTTAGTGATTCAGGGCAAGAAAGGTGTGTCAGTATACCAATGTAGCAATCAAGCAGTGTGAAATAGTCATGACAGCACTGCCCCCTGAACAGCAACCCATCAGACAAGTCAAATCTAGAGGACAATGTGCTTGCTACCTTTCAACAAAGGCTTTCGTCCTATAAACAATCAATGAAAAGTCAATTGAATCATAGTGGTAAGCACCTACCCCAGTGGTCAAGGTATAATATCACAGGTATAACTGAAATAGCCTGGACTATTCCAATGCCACCAGCAACAAGGAGTGCAACTTTCTCTCCTGTCAACCCAATGGTTTTCACCAAGGTGGGTCCATAGTACAATAGAGCATTGATTCCACTCCATTCTAACAGTTAGTGAATATGGTGCAAAATAAATGGGAAAGAGTTCATACGTTGGAAGAACATCATCATCACACCAATGAAAGTCCGAGCGCGATGCTTTGAGTGGAACAGTTCCGTCCATCCACTCATAACTCCGTTCTTATCCTTGGAACTTCTACTTTGTCGGACAAAAGCAACATTTACTTGCATTTCCAACAATTCAAGCTAGATCCATTCGTCAGTTGAGCTACTTGTGAAAGGAAAGCATCTGAGATACCTGGATGAGAGGGTCATGGACAGCTTCTTCAAGTGTACGAAGGCGAAGCCTTGCAAGAGAAAGCCTTGCATCATGCGACCGTCCGCATAAAATGAGGAAACGCGGAGATGATGGGAGAAGGAGACATCCAAGACAAAGTAATGTTCCAGGCAGAAGTTGAAGTGCAAGAGGGATCCTCCATGACGTCGAGTTGGCAACTGCATTCCAGATAGATCAGACTAAGCCAAACATCTTGATTTTACTCACTATTACGGGTCAGGAATCCAATCCAGAACCCTAAGATGACTCCAAGAACGATAGCAAGTTGTTCAATAGCTAGAAGTGATCCCCGAAGCTCGGGAGGGCTGATCTCAGCCATGTAGAGTGGGGATAACATGCTTTTGGAAGTTGGTATTGGAGAGGTTGAACAGAGCCGGGCAGTTACCTTAATGCTCCAACACCAAATCCACCAATGGCTCTCCCAAGAATCAAAACATTGAGATTATGAGCACCGGATTGCAACCCGGACCCGATGCAAAATACAACTGAGGGGGTTCGTTGAGGAGGAAGACCCAGAGTGAACACTAAGCACACCTGAAGCGAAGAATATAGAATATCGCCTCGAATACTTGTCCGCAAGGACGCCTGACAAGAGTGCACCAAACAGAGCACCTAACTCCAGAGCAGCGGCTGCAAAAAAAAGGGCTCACGGGGCGTCTACATTCCGAGTAGGTAGGAACATACTTATTGATCCCTTTTCCCAAGGTCCTATCGGCCATCGAGCTATGAAGTCTCTCATGACAAGGACATTAGCAATGACGCCCTGGTCATATCCAAATGAGAGACCGCCTATGGATGCGAATATTGCACAACCCGCCGCGTAGCGATTGCGTAGAAGGCCGGCGATTCCGCGAGGTCCGTAACAATACGAATATGAGTTTCCTCCAGCACGAATGAACAAGGAACCGCCGTGTGGGGTTTCGAGTTCGAGTCCACGTCGCTGTTCCAGTAAGGAATTGAATGCTGAGCTTTGCCCTCCATCGATACGTTCCTCCCTAGCTAAAGGTTCGTACCCGCCAGCTTGCGTCTATTGTCATATGTCACTGTAAATGATGATCTGACTGCCCAACAGCTCGTACCATTGACAGATATCACGGGTACAACCCTTGGTTCTCAATGTTGCAAAGTTCAAGCCTTGAGGAAGCGTGATACTGTCACTGAAGTACCGAGGTGAGGTCCTAACTCCGCTAGCTATTGCTATAATCACTGTTACGCTCACTGGATCAGCGCTCAATGTTCGACACAATATTCAATTTAGCTAGCGGGAAGCCTCTGAATCTGATGTTAATACAACCTTTGTTTGTACCTAAGTGTACCATTTTGACCCAGCAACACCCGGACAGGACAGAAGCCAAGGTGAGAGAATTGACCTGTACATACTTGAGCTTACACCCAACGTCAAAGATTTAGCGAAGATGGTTGGCGCAAACTACATGGGCGGGAAAAGGTTCGATTCGCATCCTATGCTAGACATTCCCGCTTCGTCTCACATACAACACATCCACCAGAAACACCGCAAGAGCCAAGTCAAGGGACGTCGCTGGGCTTGCACAAAGGCGCCACTTCGGCAAGCAGCGTCTTGCCTCTGCTTTGTGTGTGACGCAAGAAAACCGCGTTCGTCTAAGAACCTCAACTCTCTCATCGGTTCTGCCAGAGATCACGCTCGCGCACGCCCGTCGCGGTGTCAAATCAGAATCCTCCTTTAGTCAGGTCTTCCGTGGAGATCGATCATACTCGCCAACATCGCTAAATAATGTGACGCGGCGCAATAAACCGTCCAAAGTTCTCGGTGCTCTTGATATTTCGGATCGTGTGTGCGGTTTCTTCTTTTTCTTCTGTTTGTTAATAGACTCAAGGAGAAGACGTGTCCATACGAACTACTATTGACCGCATCCTTCAACAACCCAATCTTCTAGGGTTCAATACCCAAAAGTACAAAACTAGCGCCGCATATACTGAGCACATGCAAACTGCTACAACAGTTGGGTCCAAGACAAATGCCCATTTTGACTCTAAAGTACCATCTTTGAAGACCATTGCTAGCGGTGATGCTCATGCTTCAATTTACAGAAATTATACGGGAAAACATCGCATCATTTTGACCCTCAAGTGTCGTCCTCTCAGACCCCAGAACAGGAACTCGTGGGTTTTCATGACGTCAATACCTGGTATGAACCCGCCGAAAGTGGTATTCTTTCAACGCTCGATTCGCCTTCTGGGAGATGTGATTTGCCACCCCGGATTTCCCTCGGCAATATAGAAGAATATGCAGAAGCGGAATTGTCCACAAGAGCCAATCCGTTTTTTTGTACAGAAGGCAACGGACCCGAATGGCCCGATAAATCACTAGATACCGTTTATCAACTACCTCGGTCGTCCCTTCCTTCCAGCTTCCTGTCTTCCAATAACTCAATTCTCGATATCGATACCTCGCCTTGTGCTGCCATTCGTCTTGGACCATCCAACATTCCTTTCAAAGACGATCTCGGGGATATGGACGCCCCATCCCTAGGTTTCATTCATCGGCCATTTTTGCGTCAACCATCGTGGACCTTTCCTATTCACGAAAGTTCAACTGGCGTAGATGAAGTACGACTCGCAGTCTCACCCACCCACTTAGATGAAGAGGAACCCCCAAACGAACGACCCCGGACTGTATGTTGGGATCATGGTCGCGTTTTGCCCTCAACTGAATGTGATGCGCCGTCATCATCCAAGTCCCGACGTGATCCCGTGCTTCTCCTGACAGGTCAGAAAGTTTCCGAGGACGCTGAAAACGATATTTCGATCGATTTTCTATCTGATCCCCATCCTTGGGAAACAATTGGCAAAATCTTGGGGCTCGAGACACCTGGGCCATCCGCATTACATTCTGTGAAAATCACCGTCGCAAGGGACAGGGAGGACATGGGTCATATCTCCCCTGAGACATCATGCACTTTTCACGCGCGTTCTGTCGGTGCCACTGCGGACGACACTGTAGCGTCCGCCGCAGACCCAGAGGTATCAACCAAACATGACCGTATGGGGATCGATGCTGCAAATTCACCCGGTGACGATAACTCTAATCAGCGGCTAGTCGATGTGGGCCCCCCTTCCATCCCCTTGGCTGAGGTTGACCCTTATATCAATGCTCGCTTGCCACAAGAGGTTTCTTCGATTCCGGTGATCCAAAACGAACCCACAGACGTCGACGGGACGTTTGACGGACCCTGCTTGTTTGGTGATTCTGACCTGGAGGAAGACGAGTAGCGATGTGGCGTGATCGTGATACATACCGAGAACGCGGTCGTAGTACACTCCACCATGGATCGCCATGCTTGCACATTCTTCCGGTGGCAGAAATTAGTATACGTTTCACTCCATTCGCGATTAGTACCAGCAGCAGCGCTGTCTGCCGTTTGGGCTCGGGCGAGCTAGCATTCCGTCACCAGCGAGATGATCATAGAATGCGTTCCAAGTGAATGATTGCTGGTCACGATCATGATTTCAGGTACGGCATACCGTTAGTCTCATCAATACATCCGGCACTGCTCTTTCTTTAGATAGACAAAATCTGATACCAATGGTCCATCAGTTTTCTTCACACACCCGGGATCGTGTGCTGCAGTGCATTGACGAGCTAGCTGATGCTTGCATGCTTACCGCGGGTCAAGTCATCTTGCTGACACAATAACCAATACCATGACGTTAGTGGCACATGTTCCTGCATTCCCGGGACCGCCAGGTCCCGCCACTGCTATAGGCTAGGTACAGCTGGGACTCGGAATGGTGCCGAACTTTCACTTACTCACGCGAATCCGCAGCCGACTTCAGGACTGCAGCGGAATGTGCACCCGCTTCCGGTAACGACACAGAACACTACAGCAGTCGTGTCAGTTGATGGATCGTTGATCTGTGATATGAAAGCGGAGTGCCAACCTTAGTTGTCATCCAAAACAAGTGATCGCAAACATGTCTGGACGGAGTGTGCGACGTCTTTGCTGGCGGGGGATGTTCAAGTATTGTGCGGATAAGGATAGCCATAGGTGCTGATGCGAGGGGACAGGACTAGTACAGCATTTGGATGTGGGAAAAGGGGAGGGGGGATAAAGGGCAGGTACGCGAGAAAAAAAAAAAAAGCGTAGATACGGAGAATAATAAGTTGGTTGCCTTGACCACCGACTGACCCGTACTCACTGCGTCGCTGCGATCTCGTTACAGTTGCTCGTCCTCTACTTACCAAGCGCGTGCTCTTGTTCGTTCCCCTCCCCCTACCCCTTGTTTACCCTGGCCTACCCCTGGCCTCGTCCTTCTCCTCGCTTCCCTTTCACCGGCTGGTCCGCTCTCTATTCGCTGCGTCGGTCTCGTCCCCAGCTCAACACCCTCTTTCTCTCCTATGGCTGCCGCTGTAAATCTTCAGACAATCCCTTCAAACGTCACCTTTGATTTCTTTCCACCCAGCCACCCTCATTCCCGTTCAAACTCGATCTCCTCCTCCTCTACACACTCACCTAATTCCCGTCCCCACTCCTCCCAGGACATCGTCCCCCGCATGCCAGCCAGCATACCCCAAGACGACCCATATCGTCTCTCTACCTACATCCCCGGCGATCAAGTACGCCACTCCTCCGTCTATTCCCTCCCATCCACCGACTTGTCCCCTGCCCAATCTCCTCCGAACAGTAATATGACTAATCCCGCGCTTAAGGGCCATATTCGTCAGTCCCACCTCAGGGCTCGTGCTGCGGCCTCTCCCTACCCCCGCGATACAGAGAGCGTCCACTCCTCCTCCAGCGAAACGGACGACCTCTCCATGTTTCTCGGAAACGCTCCCGATTATTCTACCATGTACGGGCCCGCTCAGACGATGCCCACTAATCACCCAGAACCTAGACAATCTCCAGGCGTGTTCGGCAGGATGTCTATCAACCCCGATCATGCCCTCCAGAAATTAGCTGCAAACGTACGGGTCGCAACCACAACAAGTGCTTCTGACCGAGCAAAGCAGATTTTCGTGCAAGCTTGGTATGTTCCTTTCCTTCCTTTCCGTCCCCCAACTCCTTATGCTTTCGTCCTCCAGGCTAACAGCCAACTATGCTCCATACCCTGACGGAAATGTACCTCGCCAGGGCCTTTATTTTTCATACCGCAGAGTTTGCGACCAGTACCAGATCCCTCACATTAATACTGCAACGCTCGGCAAGGCCATCAGACTCTGTTTCCCCACTATCAAAACGAGGCGTTTGGGTGTTCGCGGGAATAGCAAATATCATTGTGCGTGTTTCACAATGCTCCATCAGATGTTGATCGGAAAATTTTATTGATGGTCTGTTTCGGCAGATTGTGGCATCCGTCCCGCGACCTCGGCAGAAGCCGAATTTTTACAAGATTACATCCGCAAGTCAAACAACAACGCAGGCCAGTCATCCATCAACGCTGCTCGCGCTGCCCAGGAGTCGGGAGAGAACCCAGGAAAGGGTGAAGAACGTTCGGACGAGGACGACGACGAAGATTCTGAGGGCTCCAGCGCTTCCAAGCGCAACTCTCTCCTTCTAGGCGATCTCAAAGGGAGTGTTACGTTTGAAGATGTAAGCGACAAGACACCGACCGCAGGCAGTCTATTATCGCAAGCCCAAGTTCTGGCCAGAAGTAATTCTTACCCGAGTCACACTCCCATTCGTCGACATGCCAGCCAACCAGAAGCCGGTGTTCCCCCCCAACCCACCTTAACGCTTGGGCCCGGCAGTGATGGCCAATACGTCCAACCCCCGCAACATCTCTCAGTCCGTCATATGCCTCATTTCCCGTCGATCGAGGAAGCCATCGGCGCCAATTCCGCTTCTGCCCAGTCTATCGCTGGGAGGGAAGTATGGGGTTGGTTTCAGGACCACTTGGATGCAGTCCTGGAGAGCGCGCGCTCTTTCCGATTCGACCAGTTCGAGATGCATCTCAGAGGATTCTGGTCGACTCTGACAGGCACTCATCGAGAGGTTGTCCATGCACCCGCGATCGCGGGACTCATGGCCAAGGCTGATGCGATCGTATATGATGTATGTCCGCAACATATACTTTTCATGCTGCTAATCAATTATGCATAGGAAATACTCGAGTTCCTCCGGTCCCAGATGCTTTCCCCCCTCCCGACAGCCTCTTTGAACAGCTTGCGCCAACTCGCCAGTCAGATGGAGAAAATCCTCCTTCTTGCGCTCGAAGGCTATGGAACAACATTTGTTGAACCCAAAGTTGAGCTGGGTGCCCGTTTCGGACATTTAGTCTGTGCGTGTACATTACCGTGGGTGGCGAAACATCGTTCACTTAACGTATTCCTCATATAGTGCGATTCGTGGACATCTACCAAGTCACTCAAGCTTTAAACACGGTTCTTACTAATCAAAAGCAGCTTGCCGAAATGCGTCGATCTTGGCAAAAGGTAGATTTCGAATCTGTTCGCAACCAATCGGCCTTGGTTTGCAACTGTCGGCACGAAGACCTTGTTCAGCTTCTTGAGGTGGAATTTGTTGCAATGATGGATAGTCTTGCGAAGAGCAACGAACCTGTTAGAGAAGTGATGGCATGGGCAGATAAGTGCACAGAGAGGCTCATGGAGCAGCGTATTGGAACCAGTGATGACCGAGGAGCCATGAGTCCTCGGAGCGTACTCATTCGCTGGGGATACGTGACTAGCCAGGTTATGAGGGATCTCGTACGTCCTTTTTGTTTATTCAGTTTACATTATGTAGTTCTAACACCCGCCAGACCATCAGGAGTGACCCTGCTTTTGGCGCCTTTCAAATAATGAAATTATTCCTCGAGTAAGTTATGCCTTCACCCTGCTTCATGGTAGTATTGCTTACGAACGTATAGTGATTGGATTGCGGTAAACGTCCTGCGGAACGTTGCGCTTTCCACCAATTCGGTGGCTGCCTCGGTCGAACCAGTAATGCAGCAACAATTCTTTTCCCTTTCACCCATGGCTGGACAAGAGAGCTTCTCTACCTCTGAGGCTCGCCCCCAACACGCGATGAACCACACACCGACAACCTCGAGCATGTTGGCCGCATTGCAACAGGATCCATTCCCTGCTGGTGCGCTGGACGCCTCAGCCACTGGTTTCAATTCTGATGCGTATGGGGGACTTAACTACATGGATACTTCAGTTACCCCTGAGGATTCGATACCTTCGGTCCATCAAGCTGGCCTTGCGTTCTCCGAGTACGGGACAGCGAACACCTTCGACGTCGCACCGTTTTCGACTCAAGATTTGAGTTTGCCTGGTAACGCTAGTGAGCCAGAGCGCGAAACCGAAACTATTAAAGCGGAAGCTGTACCCTGAACGATCAGCACCACAACCACATACATTCCGTCGTTCTTTGGGTTGTGCGGAAAACTTAATATGGTCTGCAAGTATATATGAACACGTTTCACCGCCATCATTTATTCCTACCTTGCTCCGTATTTGTATCGACCGTTGCTCTTTCGAATTTGTGATCACTATTGTATAGGTTTTGATCCGAATAATACTAGTGTCCCTTCGTCGCAGTCGGACAAGCAGTATTTTCCTATAAGTAGCTCTGAGATCAAATAATCATAGATGGATGGTGCTATCTGGATCTCTCCATTTACTCGTCAACATCCACATTGCCAACCATCTCATCATTTTCCACTGGGGCTGACTCCAAAGGTCCTTCCGCACTACCGTTCAAGTCTACCGACGCTTGAGCGCCTGCGCCCTCTGACTTGGCTGCACCCGTGAGGCGTTGTATTTGCGCCTCTGCTTTCGCGATGTTTTCGGCTGTTACGCGCGCCCGATTGGCCTCGTACCACGCTTTCTTCGTTTTTAGGTCCTCGATAACACGTGGAACGTCACCCGCGGTAGTCGGAAGAGGAATCGCGAGCTTGGAAAGTGCAGTAACGGTTCCAAAGGGTAGATTTTTAAGGAGGTCTGTTTCTTGTACACCTTTGGGTATCTTGTCCTTCTTTCCCCGTTTCCCCTTTCCTGCAAAGTAAGTCTCCTCCTCCTCACCCTTCTTCTTGCGTGCCACAAGACCGTCAGAAGTAGCCTCCACCTGTCTTGGCTCGAGCTTTGGCAAGCCAGCCACTTCACTTTTCGCAGGCAACGAAGAAGGGACGACGTTTTCGGAACCCTTGCCCGAAAGAGCGTCAATTAGCGTCTGGCAATCTTCAATCTCAGCTTGATATGCAGGGAGAGATGCTTCCTCTCGCAGCTGTTGCGCATGTTCCAATCTTTTCTGAGCCTCTTCAGCGGCGCGCTGTGCACGAGCTTTCTCGGCACGACGAGCGCGATCTTCGTTGACTTTTGCCCAGTAACGGTCGGTTGCTTCTCGGAATTGCTGCGCAGCGGCCCTTTTCTCGTTGAAAAGGGCGGATACCTGAGCTTGCAATTCGTCCCGCTCTTCGAACAGCTTAGTACGACCAGCATACGCTTCGTCTGACTCCTTCTTTAGTTCGTCTAGCTCTGCTTTGATCTTGTCGTAACGGTCAGAGATGGCCTTGGACTCTGGGTCGTCCAGCTGTTGGCGGAGCTCATCGGCAGTGTTCCGGTCTGCGTCGATTGAATCTTGAGCAGCCTGGAAACCTTCCACGTTTCTTCTAGTCCGTTTAGCCTGTGAGATCTCTTGAAGAGCACGTTTCTCGTCAGCGAGTTTCATACTGCCAGATTCTACCTGCTTTTCCAGGTTTCTGGGTGACATAGTTAGCGATTTCAATGGAATATTCAGTCGTAAGGACGGCATACTCGACACGAGCATCGACCTCGGCAACAGTTCGGAAAGGGGTTTTTCCCCGGGAAGTTTGCAAGTCCTTGGTCTTGGAGTATTGCTCCACGTCAGACTGACGGCCAGAGTCGAAACGCTTGGACGTACCTTTTTTTGTATCCCATCTTGCAAAGCCTTGAGTTGATCGAGGATCTTGCCTCTAGAAGTCTTGTAAGAAGACTGCTTTTCTCGTATACTGTCAAGTTCCGCACGGAGCGCGTTCCGTCTGTCGTTCCCCGAAGGCTTTCCAGCCAGCGATATTTTCTCTCGGACGGCGTTCTGTGAACATACGGTCGGTCACTGCGCAGATGATAACAGGGATACGACGCACAAGCTTGGCCTGAAGAACATCGATTTCAGACTTGATTCTGTCTTGCTCCGCATCATAAGCATTTTTATCGGGCTTCCCTGAGCTTTGTGTCGATGGACGGTCTGTTTCTGATGACTTTGAAACCGGCGACGGGGGAACGGTGCTTGCTGGGGTTCCTTTGATTTTCTTTCCAGAGCCATTGAGGGGAGGGGTAACTTTTGACGAGGGCATGTCTGAGAGCGGGATCAGTGGTTGATGGAAACAAGTGGGTGTGCGAATGTAGCAAAACGTATTAAGTACATATTGGTCCCAACAACCGGCTACACACAACAAAACTGGTGACCCGGGCCAGGATCAATCAGAAAACGACTTTGGCATCAAGCTTTTCTACGTCCCGACAACACTCTTCGTACAGTTCCCGGTAATCGTCCTCACCCTCCTCCTCGCCGTCCTTTTTTGGTGTCTTTCGTTTTAGATTCGGACATATCATGACACAGCTTGTCGGTCGTTTTGTCGAGCTGGCGTGCCCAAGCTCTTCTTTGGATGCCACGAATACATAGGGTATCTGAGCCTCCTCAGAGAGTACAGGCAGATGGGATATGATGTCGATTGGATTGATGTCAGCAGCGAGAACAAGTAACCTGTGATGAAATGAAATGGCTCGAGTGTCACAAGCAATCAGGACGAGTCACTTACCCTTGCTCTCCTTTGCGGATACCCTTGACGACCTCTTTTACGCCACGCTTGACCTGCCGAGCCTTAGATGCTGCAGAAAGTCAAGACACATGGACATGGAAATGGCAAGTCGGGACTGGACCTTTCTTGATCGTCTTGTGGAGCTTTTTCAGCAGCTTTTTCTGCGCAAGAGGTCGCGCGATAGGCGCAAGGTCTTCCAGGGGGATAGTGATTTCCTCCTTTGCTTTCTTTGCTTTTTTCGTGGGCTAGACCTGGATGAGCGAAAAATACACATTATGATGGTCATGACACGTACTGAGGACGTGTCCTCCACGTCGATGTCCCTCGCTGGTGGAGCATCTGCACTGGCGAGCTCAGCCTCAGCCTTTCGCTTCTTTTCTTTCTTCTCGCTCTTGTCCTTGCCCATCGTTAGTCCCCAGTAACATGACGTGACACGCGTGACACAGATACTACACGCCCAGAATTCGGGTCCTCTTTAGGAATTTTAGATCAATCATTTCCTTTTTTGATATAAATGCCTCAGCATCGGACCCTTCGCGTTGTTCCTTTCTTTTGTCTCTCTTTTATGCCGTCTCGTGGTACAGTTCATCTGGGTTTATTGACCATCCACCTGGTGTTGCTATGTTGATATGGACCACATGTTTTAGATCTTTTTGACACTTGCCTGTCCCCATGAATTACATCCTTGGGGACATTTGGTACCTGTTTGCATTCGAGATCTTTGATTACTTGTCAAATGTTTTCCATTCTTTAGTATGACAGATTTGTGAAGCTTGGCTTGTTCTCAAGCTATGTGGCCTGGCTTCCATCAGCAAACCAGTCACTTATAGGTCCCCACTTTACAGCCCTGTACAGCCCTGTACATGGCCTGCGGTGCTGTAAAGTGGGGACCTATCTACAGACACTTTCTGATTTGCTGATGTCATGCTTGTTCTAGTGATCATCATATTTTGTATACAGAAATGAATGTGTGTGGGTGTGCAGAGTCCCATGCCAGTAATATTTCATTGAACTGACAATAATTCAATCAAAGGCTTCCCTAAGGTAAGAATTGTTTACTGTAGAATTTGTGTCTGATGCTCTTGCGAGTGCATCACCTTTTGATCTCTCATTGATCTCGCGTTCAAGTTCACGTGCTAAGTGATGCGGGTCCAAGTTTGCCCGAATGTTTATTGTTAATTTCCCAGAGGTACATGATCGCCGCGAAGCATATTCAGCCACACCCAATTCATCCCCTGAAGTTCTGCATCATACCACCAGTTCAACGCAACAGTCACATCGCCCGACTGTCTCACAAAGTGCCACCAGCCGACAGGCAGGTACAGTGTATCTCCCGCAGTCAACGTGATCCGCATCGGATGAGCTTCCGGTGGCAACGCCTCCGCGCGGTCTGGGTCTGACACAGAAGACCATCGCACAGGTGAAGCTTCGGGTGACGCAAGGAGGTCGAGTGCCGCAGTCGCATCAGAGCGTGCGTAAACTGCATGCGGGTATAGCCTCTCTGATCTCATGAGCAACGCGACGACGATGGCAGATGACACAGACCTTCTAAACACCACCCCTCGCTTGGTGGTAGTAATGTGAAATGTTTAGTACCACGGACGACAGTGTATATGTTCTCGTACGGGTCTACACGCTTCCTGTTAAGTCCAGAAAACTGGGGCGCTGTCGGGTACCGCACCACTGTGAATGCTTGTGACACTGTCGCTGCCACCGATCCAGAGATTAACGGCATCGGGAGTCCAATCTGGCTCATCTCGCGAGTCGGTTGCAGGACATGACATGAACGGACAACGAACCAAGTGCATCACGAACAAAGTCAACTTCGGAAGGGACATCTGCTCGTAGGGCTTTCAACTCTGAGTTGTCCTCCCCATTGGAAAAGAAATCGTGTGAATACAAATTTCCGTTCTGCGATTGCAGATAATACACATCCTTGTCGCCTGAGCCGTAGCATAGTCTGATCGTGTCACACAGAGTGCAAGTAAATTCGAATCACCTGAACGCAACTTCTCAAGAAGATCGCCAAGAGTCATGGACTGTACGAACGGTTCGGCAAAGTAGAGCTTCCCGTCTGACGCACGGGTGACTGCATCTGCTCGACTTGCCGTAATTCAGTCACACCTCTAAACAGTCACGAACGATTAGGACATACCCATTAGGGGTCACTGCAACTGAGACAGGCTGGTCTCCTAGTTTTTGAACGAGATAGTCATCTGTCCATTTTGTCAAAGCAGGAAACTCTACCCCTGAACAGCAGCGCATGAGCTACTCCGAAACGTAGACTATCAGATTTACCCTTGATGACGACTGGTCTCGACAAGTAAACAAGCTTGGTAAACTCCAGTGGCGTTGGGGGACGATCAAGGACCCGATGGGATGACCCGTTCATGTCTGATCTTGTTGAATCACCTTGTAACATGGAAACGAGAACTCACCAAAATACTCCCTGGAGATCCATTTCAACAGTTCGCTGCTGATATGTGGTCGCTGTTCCGCATCCTGATGATCGTCTGCCATTGTCAAAAACTGGATGTCACCTGATTAGACGCGTGTGACACGTCACGCGACGCGTTCTGGACTCCATTCCCATTGCCAAGCTCAACCACAACTCGGGCGCCGCTGACTACCATCCCATGCCGGAAAGGCGCAGAGCAAGAACCGCAGGCGGTCAAGTGAAGGCTCAACGGGTACCATTTCCGTTGTTGCTGTTTCGGGTAAACTCACAAGGCCATTGGTCGTTCTAGCCAACAACTCAAACGACTTTGAAGAATTTGTTTCAGAAGACAAACTCGGGAACCCCTTCCTTGGGAAAAGAACATGACTCGCACCTGGAGCACACAGACTCTGTAGCCCCCTCTCGAGCAGCCGATCCAGATCCTCCGGCACAACCATCTAGGTCACCCAACCCGAGTGCGTGAGTTCATCCTTATTCTTGTGGCTCAAAATAACACTTGAATGCACAGGACAGCTATTCCCCATTTTCACAAGGGTCTCTTCCGCGCGAGAGAAGCCACGAGATGCAGTCATTATTGTGGATGATGCCAAACCCATAGATATCACTGACGCGTCCTCCGACATAGAATTGTCAACAGAACCTCCTTTATCATCTACATATCATCTAACGCCGCATCTAGAATCCAGCCAGGAAGCCTCGCATTTGCCTCCCCCCTCTACCATCCGTCTCAACGTTCCCAACTATAGTGACACGAGCTTTCCGCATGCCGATACACACGGGCATGCACGACCGTACAAGACAAGCAAGGTTTCGAATAAATGGACCCTGGGACTGGGAGATGTTGCACCTTTGCCTAGTTCATGCTCACAGCATGTTCGAGGGGTGCAGCATTCTTACGCTTCCAGTCATGCCACTCTCAATCGTAGAGTTTTACCGAGCCTTAGATCCTCAACAGATGGAGGGACCTTGGACTTTCTCACAAAATGGCGGCCGCTGGATGATACGCGCTCGACTGGTTTGGACCGTATCCAAAGTTCACTTGCGCCGCAGCAGTGCGAAGAGCATCTTCAGTCCCTCAGTCACAATCACGTTCAATCACATCCCGCTTTCGCACGAATATTTGCTTGTCAAGAGAAAATTCCACCTGGCGACGGTGGCGAGATGTGGACTCGTCGTTTTCGTCCCCGACGTGCGAATGAAGTGCTAGGCAATGAGAGGCACGCTCTGTATCTACGAGATTGGCTTCATGCACTCGAGCTACACATGCAAGACCGCCAGCCGGAGGAACCGGAACTGAAGGGTGCAAGGGGCAGGAAAAATAAAGAAAAGAGCAAGTCCGAAGGACGAGGTGTGAAGCGACGCCGCGTTGTCCGTGCAGTAACGAGGAAACGGAACAGAAAGAAGAGGCGAATTGACTCCGACGATGACCTGGATGACTTTGTGGTTTTTAGCGATGCAGACGAAGAGCAACCTGACGATCCTGGCGAGGATTCGGAAGATGAACTGGCATTCTGCCAACGCACACTTGCTTTCCTCCAGAGAGGCGACACGACAGACATGCATGATGCGTCCAACGACGCAGATACAGAAATCAAGCACACGGCGTCCCAATCGCAGGAACCGGTCCAAACGAACTTTGGTGACGAATTGACCAACACGCTCCTCATCACTGGACCTCCCGGCTGTGGGAAGACTGCGGCAGTTTATGCCTGTGCAGAGGAATTGGGATGGGACGTTTTCGAGGTATATCCTGGTATTGGCAAGCGCAATGGAGCAAGCCTGGAACATTTTGTCGGAGATGTGGGGAGGAATCATATTGTACGGACGGTTAACCGGGGTGCGCGGACGAAAGCTGTGGTTGAGGCAAAAGCAGGAAAGGGACTCCGCGAGTATCTAGCCAAGAGGAAGATGGGTGAATTCGCTGGGTTTGGTGAGTCACAGGAAGCAGGGACTGAAGGACAGCCTATCAGTGTGGACGGGGACAGTCCGAAGCATGGGCCGCGACCACTGCCACCGGAGCAAGAAACGGGCTCATCAGACGAAGCAGGCATCTCCGGCCTGAGCCATGCTGAATCTGATGAATCGGGACCGAAGGTTCGACAGTCGCTGGTACTGCTGGAAGAGGTGGACATTTTGTTCAAGGAGGATGCTGGATTTTGGCCAGGTGTCGTTGAATTCATTCGAGGGTGTCAAAGGCCGGTTGTGATGACATGCAATGGTGAGGGGGTCGTTGGGAGGAGGGTGCAGGCATTGACGATGATTGTGCAGACGCTGGTCTAGTCCCTGTTGGTGATCTGCCACTTCAGAACACGCTGGTTTTCGAGCCATGTCCGTCTGCCGTGGCAACCACCTTTCTCCAATGCGTGTCGTTGGCGGAGGGCTGCCTTGTTCCGCGCGAAGACCTGATGGTGCTATATGAAAACATGGGAACGATCGATGGATTAGACATGCCGGAAGATGAAGAGTATGCGAGAGCGGACGGCGAGCGATTTCCAGATCTACGACGGTCTATCACGGAATTACAAACGTTGTGCGCGGGTGCGAGGCATGGATCAGCACGAGAGAAGCACCAAGACGACGAGGCTTCAGGACACGTTCGGCGATCAGGACAAGCAATTTCCGTCGAGTCCAGGGTTGAACGGACAGTGGATGGGGAGCGGTGGCGAAAAATGAAACAAGACAGCGAGGTGATGTCGCATGTGGACGCCGAGCTCTGTCGGATGCGAAGGGGCAGGGAGGAGGTGAGTTGAAAGTACCGGGTATGAAATGAGAACGCGCTGACGGGGGTTGAATGGAGGTTGCGAAGGAGGACGAGGAGATTGGATATACGGTGCTCGACGGGAGAGAGGGGCTTGTTTTTTGGGAGCGTGATGAGCTCATTGCGGAAGAAGCCATCCGGCATTCACGTGGAGTACACGCGGCATACGGCACGGGGCCGATGGAGGCGTCGATCAACCCCGCGAGGAGGAGAGGGTCCGGTGCTCGCGTGGCGTATCAAACTCGGATGTTGGAGGCGTTGCAAGGGATTGTAGGAGGGGTAGGGGTGATGGGAGAATTGGGGGTGTTCCTGGATTACATACCGTGGGTGCGACACATGGTATTTGTGGAGGATGATATGGAGCGACGTGAGCGGGTACGGGGTAGGAGTACGCGGAACAGTAGTGGGGCTATGAGGGTCGTCGGGGGAGTCATTGAGCGGGAGGAGATGCGTCGTAGTCGGTTATATTGATGGGGGCAGTACTTGGATCATTTAACCAAATTTGGAATCCCAGCTAGGCCACGTGTGTCCCCCGCGAGTCGGAGCTGCACGTGAAAGCGTCGTCGAGGTTCTCATAACCTGTCAACGACGTTGGACTAGACGGTCTTTCCTCCTCCTCCTCCCCCTCCTCAACTACCACCAAAGATGCCAGACAAGACGCTCATATCTTTACCACCGCTCGACTACCTCCAACAACACCGTAGAGGCTCTCTCACTGATCCTTCTTTGCACGCTTCACGCATACATGATGGTACTCTTGTATCGCATTCTTTCCCGCACCAGCTCACGCACCACACACACAGCGCCCCGCCCCGCCGCAAACTACGTATTTGGTGACCATTCCGACCACTCGAGCAAGCAGATGCGCAAGATACTCCGCTCTCCCTCCCTCGATCGCGACCCCGATCACTCAAGGAGACAAAACACTACCCGCCATCGCCCAACTCCCTCTCCGGACAGAACATCCCCCCGCACCGCATCCCGACACATCGACGACAGCGACGATAGCTCCCGTCGTCACTCCCTCGCAGTACGTCCCGTCCCCCCTACGTTCGCACAGTCCACACACCCCTCTCAGAACTCGTCCGACTCGCAACTACCCCATGGCACCAAACGTAAAATGTCCTCCGACCGCGACCCCCCAGACGACGTCGACCACCTCGCTGGCCCCGGCGTACCCAGCCCGATGAACTTGGACTCGGACGCTCGCGCTCAAAAACGCCGCGGCTCAGCAATAGACACCCATAGGCTCGCCCATCTCAGCATATATGATCACCGTCGCCATTCAGTTCACGCAGGCGCGATGATTTCTGGTCCAGGCATGTCAGGCCCTCCCCTCGGCAACACCTCCCACTGGTGGCCCCACGATAGACGCGACTCCTTGCCTGCAATCCTCCCAAACGCGTCCAGTGGCTACTCGGCATTCTCCGCCGACCAGCCACATGGACGATCACCAGCACCTCCAACGTCCGGTAGCATGGCGACTTTCGCGTGGTCTGCAGCACAACATCCAGATGGCCACCAAGACCCTAATATACAGAATCCCAACCGTCCCTTCGAGTCCCAACCTCTACCTCCAACCATGATTCCCCCCATCTCTTTCCCCCCTGACAGACGAATGTCTGTTCCAGAAAACATTCCTCCCGCCGTCGGCCCAACCAGAAACGTTCGCTCTCGCTCACGCCCCCCTTCACGCCAGTTACGCGACCCCATCCCTCTCACTCCTCCTGCCGCCCCCTCCGCACAATCCGCAGACGACTCCTCCGCCCCCCTTCCCTCTTCTTCCTCCGTGAAACCCCCCAAGGAATCCGGCTCCACTCCTTACTCTCGCTCTCCCGAGCTCAGAGTCTCACACAAGCTTGCCGAGCGGAAGCGTCGGAAAGAAATGAAGGATTTATTTGATGAACTGCGAGATCAGTTGCCAGCCGACCGTGGCATGAAAGCGAGCAAATGGGAAATCCTCAGCAAAGGTCCGTCTTCTCTCTCGTGTGCCTCGGCTCTCTCTTCACCTTGTCTCCAGCCATCGATTTTGTAATCAATCTCAAGCAGAGCCATCAAGACATGGCTCGCGAAATTGACATGCTCAGACACGAGTTGGATAGCCTGCGGCAGGGCATGCCACCCTTCGGCCCGGGTGCCCCCCCACACTCAATCGTGTACAGTCAAGGGCCCGTACCATACCCCCCGGGTGCAATATCCCATCAACCACCTCAGCCACACCCGTCCTCACAGTCTCGACCGTCTTCCTCTGAAAACGCATACTCGTCAGCCGCGGGCCAGTCCTCCCACCCACCTTCCTCCGCTGCAGTGACCAACGGCAGCATACCAACGACCAGAGTGGAGGCCCCCCCGACCTAGATGTCACCGTTTCTGTTTCAGTTACAGGGATTGTCGCTTGCGCCGGGATCATTGTATTTTTCGTTTGCTCACGGATGATTCCCTCGAGATGATGTACATACGTAGTGTTACGCTTTGGCTTTCTTTCTTTCTTTCTTTTCTTTTCTTTTTCTCTTCCTTTCATTTTTGTCATATGTAGCTGTTGTGATTACGTGATCAACTCGCTGCTTGGTCCACTACGACGATCGTCGACGAGAGTTGGCGCGGATGTTTGTTTAACGACTGGCGCACATCGTCAGTGTTACTAGTATGCCTCCAAAGTCTGCCGAATCTCTGCTCTTTCACAAGAAGAAACCCGTCAAGAAAGACCCATCAGCTTCTGGCACCACCACTTCGCCACGCAAATCCGCAACACCACGCCAACTACCCACCCCACCCAACACAGACGATGCAGAAGACAATTCCAAGCTTCCAGAGGGCGAATTTTCCGAGTACAGACTCATGTCTTCGGCTCTCAACGGTTGGAAGTACGATGTCATGAAGTTCGACTCTCGCAAACTCATAGATGTTTCCACCTGGGAGGAACCAATAAAGCTCAATAGAAAAGATCTCAGGAGACAAGACACGACGTCCACGCAGCAGGTCCCCATACGCCCAATGTCAGGCCCCGACGGCAAACCAGTCATCGGCACAGATGGCAGAATAGTCATGGTCGACGCAGACGGTCGCCCTATCGCCAACGCGTCCGGAGAGGGTTCGTCCAAGGACAAAGGAAAGAATTCCACGAACGGCAAGAAGAAGGTGACGAGGAAAACACGACAGGTGTTCAAGGTCCCAGAGGACGTCCGGCAGCTCAGGAAGGAAGAGCGATACCCATGGGTGATGGAAGACGCGAGGCAAAACGAGGTGTGGGTAGGCCAACTAGAGGAGGTCTCCAAGGCCGAAACGCACGCTCTTTTCATGCCGGCTGCTCAAGAGGTGTTCAAATTCGTTCCCGCCAACCGATGGTACAAGTTTCACAAGAAGCCCAAGCACCATATCCCCAATCTGGAAGAGGCCGAGTCGTTGGTATGCATTCGATGCTCTTCTTTCCTCCCGGTCCGTCTCATGCCCCCTCCCCCTCAAGATGGCAAAGATACAAAAGAACAAGGATCCAGAGCGCTGGCTATTGCATCGCAGACATGGTCAAGCACCTTCCGCAGCTACATCAGCCATGTTTAAGGCGGATCCCGGTGGCTACGCTGTCGCGGGCGCGGCCTCACTGGTGCATAACGCTGGCCAAAGTATCGCACCGGGCGGGAAGGTTTTGAGAACAGTGAACAGAGGTTCACAAGGCGCAGAACAGGACGAGGAGGGAAATGTCAGGCCCAAACAAGAGGACGACGGTGAAGGTCACCTCGACGAACAGCTGTTTGAAGAAGAGGTCGCAGATGACGACGAGCACGAGGCCGCAGACATGGACGACGAGGAGGCCAAAGAACTCGAGGTCAGCCAGGAGAGATGTCGTGTTCCTTAAATCTCACCGTCTTGCAGGAACGTCTCAAACGAGAATACAAGTTGGCCAACAAACGGCGCGAAGGATACATCGACGAGTCGGATGAGGACGAGGACGAGTCCCAATTGTCCAAGGACGGTAAATCCCTCAAGAAACTCATGCGCAAACTAGAAAAGAATGTTGCATACGAGAGTGACGAGGAGCGCAACCCATATGCAAGCTCGGTGAGCTCGGTGTCGTTTGCAATCCGCTCTCGTGCGTCTGACTATGTATCGATAGGATGATGAGAACGAAGAAGAACAAGAGCCTCCGCTCGTTTCGAACGAACCTGCCATCCAACAGCAACCCCAGCAGATGAAATCTCGGTCAGCTTCTCAGCAGCCCGCCCCCAAACTCCCGATTACAGAAGGTTCCCCGGCAGTTTCGCCGGCACCTGTGCCCAGCCTGGGAGGTCATTCCGTTGTTGCCAAACGAGCTACTAGCCCAAAGGTCCCCAAAACTAAGTCAGCCAACGTGAGTAGGGGAAATAGCCCACTCAGCGGAATGCCTGGGGGAGGCAGTCGGGCAACCAGCCCTGCTTCGGGTAGTCGGGCGACTAGCCCCGGCGCTAGTGGTACCAAAGGTTTGGTTGGCTCACCACCGAACGCAAGTCCAAAGCCCGCAAACAAACGCAAGGTGGATGAAGTTTCTGGCCCCGGTGCGAGCAGCAGTGCGATCAACGGCACCAATGCTCCAAAGCCCAAGAAACGGAAACCACTCCCAACCGGTCCTGTGCCAGAAGGAGAGTTGGAAGAGAGGATGCTCATCGAGTGGCTGCAGAATACGCCGAATGCGACGACGCGGGACTGCATCCAACATTTTACGCCGTATCTGACAAGCGAGGCAAAAAAGGCCAAGTTCACGGCGATGGTGAAGGAGGTCGCGCAGTTGAAGTCGGGTATTTTGATTCTCAAGAGCGCACTACGCGGGGAATCTGCTGTTACTTCACCAATGCCTGCGTCATAGTATGTGATCTGGCAATCCTGTGTTTATTTTGACAATGGGATCAAATTCATCCGCTGGAATCCAGCTGCGAGTCTTTTGCAGATCAGTGAAGTGTCGATCGAACTTGAATCGGCAATATTCCTCCCAGGTAGAATTCCAACGCCTGCGACAATGAGTAATCAGAATGGCTGTCTCTAGAGGCTGACGTCCTAGCCCATGTATAAAATGTGGGGACCCCACGTCCCCTCCTCTTATCGCCCCTCACTGCACACTCTATCTTCCCCTCCCCTCCTTTAAGCGTTTTCGCTCGCCATGCCCGTCCGCTTTACATCTGCCCTCCTCCTCGCCGCCACTGTTGCACGCGCGACCGGCCACGCCCCCACGGATGACAGACGGCTACCGAGTAGGTGGTACCACGAAGAAGACCATCCCGTCCATGGCCTGTTTCGGCGTGCTGGCAGCAACGATGGGGTTGCTTATGCCGCCATTGGATCGCCAGGTATGTTTTGCGTGCATTGCTCCTCGTCTGCTGTTTATATCCATTTCAGAATGGTCGGCGGGATATCCCACCGACCTCACCTTGACCGCGAATATGCCTCAGACGTGGATAGACGCGTTGAACAAGGCCGTCACCGCTGGCAAGATACCAGATATCCCCGTGTCGACGCCTAGCAATATCGATAACCCAGCGTATCCCCCAGGCTATGATCCCAATAGTCCCACTGTCTGCTCCTCGACGTACAAGTGCGCCACTTCTGGTGATATTTGGGATGCTCCCCCCGGCGTGCTTGCGCTTAGCTTTGACGATGGCCCATTGCCCGTGAGTGTTTTCCTTCCAAGACTCGTCGCCGTGTGTTGACGCGTCTCACTCTCGTTTAGGCTTCGAATGCCCTGTACAGCTTCCTTGCCAAGAATAATGAGCGCGTGACCCATTTTTTCATCGGTCAAAATATTCTCGCGCACCCGCAAGAGTTTCAAGTCGCGATCAACAATAACGGCGACCTCGCCGTTCATACATGGACCCACCCGTTTATGACTTCAAAGTCCAACGAAGAGGTGGTGGCTGAGCTGGGCTGGACCATGTGGATTATCCACAACTCCACCGGAGGCCGCGTCCCCCGATTCTGGCGGCCCCCTTATGGAGACAGTGATATGCGTGTTCGCGCTATTGCCAAGGAAGTCTTTGGGCTGACTACGGTCATCTGGAACCAGGAGTAGGCTTTTGCTTTTGCTTTTTGCGCGTCGTTTTGTCGTCTGATATTTTATTTTTTTTCCAGCACTGACGACTGGACCCTTGACCAAAACCCTCCTGGCACTTCACTGGACAAGATTGCTTCACAGATGCAGACGTGGCTCACTGGTCGGTGACTGTGTTTTTGTTTTGCTGTATGGATTGTTGATTGCAGTGGATACGTCAGGTCCCAAAACCCCAGGTCTTGTTATACTGGAGCACGAGTTGTCTGATTTGTCGGTAGAAAGCTTTATGAGTGCGTATCCTCTCATGGTTTCAAACGGGTGGAAGCGTATGTCGCTCGCGCAAGTGGACGGTCTGGGAGCATACTTGAATGCACTCGACGCTACTTCTCCCGTCACTCCCGCACAAGTCGGACAAGCCAACGTCAAGCCTCCTAATGCAAACACCACTGTCGCGCACAAGGCAGTGTAGGTGTCAATGTCGTTTTTAGAGTGTCTTGACTGAGGATGGTGATAGGCAAACCCCTGGTCCGCATGCCGCGGGTTCGGGCACCCAGTCGAGTTCGTCTCACGATGCCTCTGGTTCCCCTCATGCAAACCAGAAGAGTGGCGCGGAGCACTTTGGGGCAGCCTCACTGGTACTGCCGGGTATTGCTACCTTCATTGCGGCTGTAGCTGGCAGCGTTTTTCTTTGACTACATTACTATCTTTTTTCTTGCGTATTTTCAGACCTTTCTTTTCTACTTTATGTCTGCCGAACCACACTCGGTCTTTACACTTGGAACCGTATATCACACAGCGGAGGTATGTAGCTAGAACCTGGGAATAATAACATTGTTCTATCTATCGTAAAACGTCGTCGCATTCGTAAAATATACGTGTGAATACATGATTGCTCGTTCGTCCCAGGACACGCGCGGCACGCGAAAGGTGGGTCCGTGAAATAAAGAGGCAATTGCTGACGATCCACAAGTCGGAACTTTATGAAGACAGGATACTGGGCCATTTGATCCGCAGTCCTTCGAGCCAACGCATGTACAAAAGTTCGGCAATTGGTGACTTGCGTGCCTGGGCAGCCGGGTCATCTGTTTTAAGAGGATGCGCCGACGAGCTACTTGCTTCTGCTGCCGGGATGTCCTCTTGAACTTCGGTGACAACCAATCCTCTAGCCGTCATTTCGCTTTTTCGAATGATCCGTTTGTGAGGAAATAGTCCGCGAGAAGTCTGTACGTGTTGTCGAACGGCCGAGTTTCTAGGTTGGATGTTAACTAGATTCGCCGCACGAGCAACAAGACATACTCGTTGATGCCAGAAAGGATGTCAAGGATGACATTATAGGAGAGGGATGGGTTAACGTCACGCAAGTCAGCAAAACCACGGGCTATCATGCTCAACGACTCGATCTCCCGAGCGTCCATGTCGTCGCGAATGGCCTTTGAAAGATGGTCAGAAGGATGATAAGCAGACGAAGACACCCGCTCACGTTTTGGAGGACCGGGAGAATGACGTCATCAACCATGGTTCGTCCGGCCTGTTCTGATTCGCTTGCTCTCCGCTTGAATGATGAACGTTCTTTACCAGGAGATGATGGGGATTGGAGAGGGTCGTCTCTGCCACGCGCAGTTCCGACATACTCTGCAGAGAGCCTCAGGGAGCCGATGGTGTCAACCTTCTTCACTGGCCTGATCGTGTCTATGCCTGAACCTAGATCAGCCTCGCGCATCACCGTCCCGGCGCCCGTCGTTTTGTGCCTCGCAGCATACGACGAACGCTTCATAGACCGAACAGAGCCAGAGTAGGCAGGAGGCGCATCTTTAGGTACCACATCCTCTTGCGGATCGATGGGCCCAGACGACGCTCCTGAATCACTCTGTGAGGCATCCGTCGCGGAAAGGAAGGGAGGAATGGCCTGTTCTTCGGGTGACGACTTGATCAAAACAGTAGAGTGTGTTGCCTGGTGACTCATACCGATACCACTAAAAGGTAGCTGCTCGCTACCTTTGATAGCACCGAATGTATCGATGGACTGATGTTCTTCGGCATAGACCAAAGGATCTTCCTCAGCCTCCTCGTCATCCATGTCAGGAAGCAGGTCTCGTGCAGCGCTGCTGAATGTGCCCATTACAGACGAAGACTTGATGGTGTCAAAGTTCCAACCACTGTGTATCGTGGCATTGATCTCCCAATTGGTAGTTCCCCTGACGGTCTGTTGGTATGCTTGAAGTCCCCTTTGGGGAGATCGGGAACGAAATTCTTGGTGACGATCGATGAGCTCTGCAAGGCACGACGTCTTCTTTGCATTCTTAACGAATCTGTGTTGAAGAAGGTCTTTGGCTGTGGGACGCTAGATATCGCATCAGAACGTATTCGAACACGAAATTAGGCGCACCGTACCATGGTAGGATCCTTTGTGAGGCATAACGAGACGAATTCCTTGAAAGCAGGACTAAAGTTGCCCTCGAGTACAGGAGGTTTCGCCTTGGGAATAAGAAAGAGCACACGCATGGGGTGGTACTCTGCCAACGGGGGCTCCCCAATCGCCATCTCAATGGCGGTTATGCCGAGACTCCACATGTCTGCTTTAGCGTCGTATCCGGCTTGACGGATGACTTCTGGTGCCATCCAGAACGGCGTACCGACAAAAGTATGTCTCAAAGTGCTCGTGAGCTGTGCTGCAACACCAAAGTCTGCGAGTTTGACTTTTCCCGCGGCGGAGAGTAGGACGTTTGCAGCTTTGATATCACGATGGATAGTGCCTTCCGAGTGGAGATAATCAAGGCCATAAAGGAGCTCACGACAGATGACTGCGATGTGTGCTTCTGAAAAGACACCGGCTTTGAGCAAGTCGAGACAGGACCCTCCGGCAAGGTACTCCATGACTATCCACAACTTGTAAGCCACGACAAAGGAGCCATAGTATCGTGTGACGTATTCGGAGTCGCACCGAGCTAAGCTGGCTATTTCCTGTTGGATCTCTAGTATATCGTCATCCGAGTCCTCCAAGTCTGTGGTATTGACAAGTGAGAGGACGCAAGGGTGGACCGGATGAGTGCGCACCGATTTGTTTTATGGCGACTACCTGTTTGGTCTCGTTGTGTATTGCCTTGTAGACTGTGCCAAAGCTGCCTGTACCGAGCTTGTCGAGGAGGGTGTATTGACTTGCGGGATTGCTACCTGGAACGGGGTAGGGTTCTCTAGTGAGAGGAAGACCGTCCTGGTTGGACCTGGGAGACATTTGGGATGGTCGATCGAGTGTAAGATGCGTCTGGGGTCAACTTGACTTGGCTGCTTCCTGAGACGGTTGCCACGGGGAGACGCTGTGGTAGACGACCTATACCAATACCGAACCGAACAGGGGTGGGTTTCCTCTACACGTGTTCACCGTCGTCGGGTCATCAGCTCATCCCTGCGAACGAACAACATCGTGCGGGTCTTTGACAAAACTCAAACGATCAGTCTGATGGGTACTGGGCATAGCAAGCATGTCAGGTTGGTCAAGGCCTACTAGGACATACAAATAGCATGTAAACGACAGTAGCGCTCATGCCTTGACTGCATATCTACGCTGCGGGAAGTGGATGTCCTTCTTATGTTGTTTTTCCGTCTTCAACGACGCCTCGCGCTATGGAGATCGCAAGCACAAAGTTGTCTCACCGCGACAGTTGATATTCGACTCGATGCCTCACCTTGGTCAGTCGCCGTCTGATGGCGCGAGTCTTCTTCGGCCGGAGATCCAGCGGGAGGTATTTCTTGTTCTTGTAGTACTCGCGCAGATTTTGACGCGACTTTTGGTTCATCACAGTCAACACCCGCGCGATCGACTTGCGCACGGTATTGCTGTCGAGCGAGACGAATGGGACATGGATCCAAAAAAAAGTCATGATCGAAACGCACATCTTGGTGAGCTTTGAAGGGGCACCCCCGGTGGTCTTTTGTACTCGGAGGGTGAGCAATTCATTCTTGAGCTCGGCGAGTTGTTTGGTCAAGTCGTTTTTGGACCTGGTGACCGTATCAGACTGCAACGAACAACTGCGCGTTTTATCCTCACTTTGACTGGAGTTCGTAGGCCTTGACTTTGCCGGGCATGTTGGACGTTCTGTCTCTCGCCCGCTCGATCAAGAGGGAGCGATGGGGCGTCGCTTACGCAAGCAAGAACTGTATAGTTTATCAGCCACAGTTCCCATGCTGTTTACTGTACTCTAACGAGGTCCTTCAACTTTACGAGTGAACCACCGAAGATGTCGAGCGAGCTTTGGGCAACGTCGACGCTTGAAATGATTCAAACAGACGAACTCACCTGCCATATGTAAGATCGACCTTGCCATTAGAAAGTGAATCCACAAGTGCTAGATCCGTAACATCTGTGGTTTGATCAGCTATCCCGATAACCTGCAACTACTGGTCGCTTTACGTTTTGCTCCCCCAGCATACGTCGTTGGTATGGTCACCCATTCACCCAGTTCTAGGGTCTCGTTCAGCCCAAAAGACACGCGTGAAGTTGGCTGGAATACTCACTTCTCACGAGCTCTTCGTCGATCCCTTGGCATAATCCCTCGACATCCGCGGCATGGATGAGAAACTCGCTGTGTACAGTCAGAACCTTGTCTCGGACCAGTACCCTCGCACTTGCCTACAGTGTTCCGACAACATGTCGAGCGATTCTAAGTCTTGTTCACTTCTAGGAGACAGACAGTCATATCTCACCCACCTTTGCACACCTCCATGTCTGTGATGTCTTGCCACTTGTTCATCGCGACGAACCACTTTTCGCCTCGACGACGACAGCTGTCCACCGACGCCATCAGCATGTCATCTACACACAGAGAGATGACTGACCTCACATCCACGACAACCCTGTCTCTGCCCACGGCTTTGCAGATCGCGTCAAGCCTTGCTCTCGAGAACTTGGCTCCAGGGAAGAGATACGAAGTGACTATGATCTGAATAGATTGAGACAGGGAAATCAGGTCGCAGCGCTGTCCACACCTTGCTGGCACCTGCATCCAACCATTCTCGTGCGTTGGTAGCCGTAATTCCGCCACCTATCTGTAATGCACCTGGAAGTCATGAGTCGCATCATACCAGGGGGGTTCATGATTAGACCACATGCCTGGCCATGCCTGTAACGCCTCTTTCGCGGCGTTCTCATTCCCGGGTCCCAGCTTTATGACATGCCCGCCATGCAAATCGTGCTCTTTATACAACCGTGCAAAATCTCCTGCGGATTGGCTACAGATGATGGTCAAGTGATAGTCGACCTCTAGGGTAGGCCCACCGACCTCGCCACAAAATTCGTCCTGAGTGCCTCTGGGTCGTCGTCCGACAAGGTACCACCGACGATCTGTTTGACTTTGCCATCGTGAAGATCGATGCACGGTTTGAATCTAGTTCGGCGCTTGCAATCAGCCATCGTCTAGTGACGTTGTCCCAGTCAAAGTGTGAAATCCAAACGGACAAATACTTTGACGCGTCAAAACGTTTTCATGTTACACGCAAACAGAGCGGCGATACACGACGATCAATACTCCAAAGATGCCTCCATGATTCGCGTGAGATGTTCCTTTCCATCCTCCCCAGCAACATTCCCAATATTCGGTGCAAGGTCCAGTACACGGCGTTGCGGGAGCGTACCCTCGACAAGTCCCGGAACGTCGTCCTTCGTGTAGCCCACCGCCTTCAGACCACGTGGTACACCAAGTCCGTCCAGGAAACGAGCAATCGACTCATACAAGTAGGAACCGATCTCGGAATCAGGAATGCTGGTGATGGAAGGATCAGTCACAGTCGTGTTGTTAAAAATTGCCAATGCCTCTCGGTGGCGGTCGGGCGACGATGGCGCGGTAAATTGAAACACTAGTGGGGAATAAGGGTCGCTGCACTTGTCAAGGCTCACAACCTACCTGCAGGTCCTGTGAGGGCGACACTGATACACGAGAGGTAGTTAGTTTTACAATCGAGCACGAGCAAGCTCCATGGCATACCTGACCCCGTGTGGGATAATGGGGTGATCGACTTGGTATCCTGGGTGTTTATATCTGGGACCTCTCTTGTTCAAACCGGAAATCTGACCCACGCTCGTCAGCAAACTAGACAAAAGTCCGACCACTAATAGAACACACCGGATAACTCATCCCATGACATAGATGCACACCAGCATTTCCGAACCCGATGCCAGCGAAGGAAGCAGCAAGGCTACGATACCCATGTAAGCTGGCTGGGAGGAACGCTGTCAGAAATATACGTACAGCATCTGGCTTCGTGCTTCGTGATCGGTGCTGTCTTTAGCAATCCGAGGGAGGTACTTGACTGTCGTCCTGAGCGCCCACATAGAAAAAATGTCAGCGACTGGATTGCTCCCTTGATATGCTGGGCGCAAGACGGGGTTGGCCGGACGAGGTGTACGTTCCGTGTAACTTGGAACGGTAAGTAAAGGTAAGCTTCAAACCATCCAAAGTCTTCTCACGGAATCGCGGTGTAACTCTCCATGCTGTGGAATAGGACGTCCAGACCGGCGCTGATGTGTACTTGCGTCGAGCAACTTTCCGTATTCGCGGTGTCAACTACACCCAATACTGGCTTGAGGGCGCGACTCGCAATGCCGGTCTTGAAGGCACGGGACGTAACATCAAAAATAGCGGCACCTGTGGTCTCAGAGCCAGTTCCAGCCGTGGTAGGGACTGGGGATAGGTCGGCTCATATCGGAGAGGACCGAATGAGATGGCACTTGCCTGCGATAAGGGGTCGTAGAGTCTGAGCGATGGGAAGACCCTTCCCTACGGGAGCATTGACAAAGTCCATGAGATCGTTGTCCTTGTAAACGGTAAACCTGACGAAAAGTGAGACCACGGAGGTGCGAAGATGGAGAGGTACGAACAAGTTTGCTGCTTTGGCGGTGTCGATGACACTTCCGCCTCCAACGCTTTGCGACATGGAATGTGGAGTGAGTCAGAGGATTGAAGTGATCGCAGGCGGTACTCACGCCAGGAAATGGCTAAAGTCGTGCTGTCTCGCCCAGTCAATGGCCATTCTCCAGCTCTCCTCGGTAGGTTCAGTGACGACCTGGTCGAAAACTTCAAAAGGGAGGTCCTCTTGGGATTGTAGGGATTCGAGGGCCTAGAGGAAGGGGGATCGGGGGTATAGCGCCGGGAATAAGGCGGGAGGTACTCACGACAGCCATCGGCTTGAGCTTGGCTACGATGGGGTCCGTGAAGACACCGACCTTGTGGAGCAGATATGCAAGGGTGGGAATGGAGGAGATACCTGGAGAGTTACCTTGCGTGCTTTCATGTTCTTGAGATCCATGCCAACCTCGCGGGTGACGCCTTCCCCGAACCTGAGGTTCGATGCGGCAACCTTTGGAAAAGAATGTTTGCAGAGACAAGAATGTGGTTAGCCTGGCACGCACCTCGAAAGCATACTCCTTCTGTACGGCCTGAACTGGCGTGGCAAACTGTCTAAGCTGGTTTAATGCTGCCACTGGGTGATTACTAGAAGAGCAGCGATGGCAGGGACAGGCGGGGTGCTGAGCGGAGAGACTGATCAGGCGGAGGATTGAACTCCTCGACATCTCGGTGTTGTGGATGATTCGAGGGAATGTCACGTGCTCACCTTTTGCTTTTGCAGTAGTGGTTCTTTTGAAGTAGACACAGCCACACACCTCTCTCTCACAAGTCGCTCGTTATACCACTTAAAAGTTAAAGTACTATGACTTTGACAGTTCCCTTAAGATTACATCGCAGGCCAACTTTACATCGTAGAAGTGGCGCCGCGACAATCGCAGTCTCTCCTTCCTCGTCCACCTCCCTCAGGTATGTCCTGCCCAACCCTCTCTCGTGCTATATACACCACACACTTTTTTTTTTTCCCCAGTGACGTGCACGACTTGATTTATATCGCCAACGTACGTCCAAGTATATCCCATCAAGTCGTCTCCCGCTCACATGCGTCACAGATCGTAGTTGGAGGTGTCTGTAAGAGACTTGCCACTCCACCTCTATTTGCATCCAAACTCAATTTACTTGTTAGCCTTCCCTGTCCAGCTCGACACGGGCTCGTCTGGTACAAATACACCCCTCCACTCGGTCTCTCTGACAATCTCTACTTAGATCTTTGGGTATTTCCTGCGACTGGATCGCTCCCAAATGCCCAGGCTACCGTCAGTGCCGTGATCTCTCGTTCTGACTGGCACGCTCATCTCTCGACAAGTCGACCAGCGTTAACCTCACCGTATGTACTACTGGTCCAATTCCCGTTCTGTCAAACTCACCCCAGGTAGTATGGCGTCGGTTGGGCCGACGGTAACGTAGCGTATGCTCTAACAGAGTTTGCAGGGTATCTGAACCCCTTCCCCGCTCTCTTGAATATTAGCAGCTGATATTCGAGACAGTATCAACGTACCTCAGCAGGCATACTTGAATGTCTCGTCAGCTCAGAACCCTGCAATGTCATATGGAGCTTTGGGCATCGCTGGTCTTGGTTTTGACTCCCTTTCCCATATCGACGCAGCGATCAACCAAACCGGGTCGTCCTCTGGACGAACATTGCTTTACAACCTATTTCAACACAATCTGAGCGAACCCAATTTCATTGCATTCTCACTCCAAAGCACTTCTGACGGTGATGGTGTCCAGGGGACTTTTACCATTGGCGAGACAGA
The DNA here is from genome assembly GCA_038089695.1 of Xanthoconium separans. NCBI lineage: Eukaryota > Fungi > Basidiomycota > Agaricomycetes > Boletales > Boletaceae > Xanthoconium > Xanthoconium separans. Next base: position 112,273 of record JBBPLG010000008.1, on the reverse strand, counting down.
TCCCTCATATGCCAATGTCACAAATACAAATAAGATCCCGACTTGGCCCGTCACGGCGCCGTCACGTTGGAATGTTCTTTTGGACTCGTTTGTTGTCGGAACACGGTCGATTGCCGTCTCAACCACCGTACCCACGGCGCCACAGAACAAAGCTGTCGTTTTACTTGACAGCGGTACTTCATACACGTAAGCCGCTCATCAATTACCGTTCACCGAAACAGTAATGACGGTCAATCATCTCAAGTTACGCGCCTGTCGATGTTTGCACAGCTATCTACGGTGGCATTTCCGGCGCACAGTATGATTCCACTCTTGGCCAGTGGATTGTTCCGTGCGATGCAGAAATTGACGTGGCCTTTCAAATAGCGTATGTTCTTCCGCCCCCCTTTTCTTCATCTGAATATCCGTTGACGGGTCGTCAAGCAACCAGATATTTCCCATCCATCCGCTCGACATCACGCCGACTGCTCAGGGCGACCCAAACACCTGTGTGGGCTCCGTCATTCCGCAAACCGTGTCCGTGGGATCTGGCCAATTGTTCGTGTCTCGGATCCATACCACATTGTGATGAATCTAACTCTTTGTTCAGTGACTGGTTGATCGGTGATAATATCCTCCGTTCGATTTATACCCTTTACAACTTTGGCGACTTTAACTCCTCGGGGAACATGGGTAATCCCTACGTTCAAATGCTTCCACTCATCGACCCCGTCCAAGCCTCTGTTGAATTTCATAACGTTCGAGGCGGTACCCCGAACACTAATATCACCTACAATGTTTCAAACTCTGGCTCTGGATCCACGACAGTCACACTGTCGACGGACGCTGCCACAGCCCTGGCGAATCTCTCCAAGTTTCTCCCTGCGATCCTCGGCGTCGTAGCATTGAATGCGCTCCTGCTTGTCCTACTTGTCGTCGTGGGGATCGTGCTGCTCTGCAGACGCCGCGGAAAGAACTCTCGAACCCGAAAGATTCCTGGGAGACTCAGCCCCATGCCAATGGGAAATCCCTCTGGGCCCAGGGACTCGGAATTGTCTGGTGGTGTTCCGCATTCGTACCAACCAGTGTCGATGGCCCTGACGGAGGATACACTGTTCGCCCCCCCGACGCCCCGCTTCAAGAATGACCCCTCGGGATTCGGCGGTCGTCCAAACTCGATTGCGTAACTCAATGTACTAAGCTGTGCTTATTTCCCGGTTGGACTTTTGATTGAAAAGTTGAGTTGTTCATTAGACTACAGTGGACTCTCGCCGTTTGTTTCGTTATCCACTCTTTGCTTGCCTTTACTTGTGAACTTAATTTATGGCTAGGTGAAACATGCGGAAATAAGTATGCTTTTAATGACTGCGAGGTTTACTGCTCCTCGCAACGAGGTCGAATGAGACTGCTCCATCCTCTTTGGCCAACGTGCTCATGGTGCCCAGCGCAGACATCTCCGGTTTGAGGGTATGCCCTACGGTGCGAACCACTTCCTTGGCACGCACTTTGAGCGAGAGAAGCCGCTCTCGCCGGTGCTCAGTCCTTGGGTCATCCAGTAATTGGTCGATGACACTCGCCAACGCTTGCGCAAACGATGCCCGGTAATAGGGCTCGGCGACCTTGTCTTGGAGGAGACCGTCAATACCAATGTACTCTGAAAGCCAGAATCCCTGTAACGCCTTGGTGTTGTCTTTGGCCCGTGAGGCGATGCGCATGATGAAGGACATTGTCTCCACGTTTGGGGTGAGGCTTCTGCCCTTCGGCCGCTTCTGGACCCTGGGAGGGACCTTACCCTCGGATTCATGAAAAGAATCCATCTGGATGCCTGTCATGAACTGAAATGACTTGATGGCACCTTCCCAATCGCCGGTGCGGAGGCAGGTCACGAGCACGAGATGATAGGTCCGCAAGTCAGGACGCAATTCGGGGACGTCATATATAGCATCGTTCTTCAGGCACCATTCGAGAACCTCGATGGCTTGGGAGGACTCGTGAGGAGAGGCAAGCATGGCAAGAGATGCGTGTGCGCGTAGAAGCTTGTGAATATGTGACCTGGCCACAAGTGAACGGAGGCCAGGCTGATCGAAATTAAGATTGTCCATGACGAGATGCATGAAATGGACGCAAAGCCTGAATTTCTGCATCGCAAAGCAGACTTGCAGAGCGGCATCGAGGGTCCAGTAGTTGAGATGTGGCGAGAGCCTGAAAGGTTCCGAGTGACCGGGTTTTGTGAGACCGACATGCTGCGCGATGATGTCCAACGCAAGATTCTGGTCAGCTGGTCGACCACGGGTGAGGGCACGTATGCCAGCTGCGATGAGGCGGGAGTCGAGATCAAAATCTGGACACTTTTGCATGGTCTTTTCAATCTGTAACCAAACATGTTTTGCATCTGAAGCAACATTATCGCGGACGGACATGACGCCTCCGCGTTCCTGGTGGTTGGTGATGGCACGAAGCATGGCTGTGAAAACGAATTTATTTGGTGCGTGAGGACCATCTTGTTCCATGGCAAAGTAGACATCGAACATCTTTTGAACATCACCTGCGGCACCAAGGATGGATATATAGATGACGAGCGGGGTGAGAGAGAGTTGGGCAATGTCGCCGGGATCGTGGTGTCTGATGGATTGCGTGTAAGCGAGGTAGTAGTGATACAGGGCATGCGCATTCGCGAGTTGTTTGGGATGGTTCGACCAGTCGTCGATCTGAGAGAGACCCTTGAACATGGTCACGAACGTGGACATGTTTGGGGAGAAGCCGCGCCGTTTCATCTGCATGGGGTTGAGTCTGAAGCCGCGAGGACAGGCAAGGAACTCACATCAACGAAGAGCGTGTACGCGAGCTGGAACTTTTTGTGGGACATGCAGCGTGAGAGCATGGTATTCCAGGCGGGGACGTTTTGGGCATCTCTGGGCACGGAGCGAAGGCGCTGGACGGCGGCGTCGACATTTCCGTCTGCAGAGAGCTGCTTGAGCTGCAGTGCGAGGTCGTACGGGCGGAGGAGCTTCCTGGGACGAGGGGCTGCAAAGGTACGGACAAAACGTAGCACAGGCTGAGTGCGTCTGGTAAACATCAAAGCACCGTGGGTGACAAAACCTCAAATCTATATATTCTTCCACTACGGTACGACTCTACACCAGAATATCACGCCTTGTGCAGTCTTAGATCAACCCGCCTGGCTGCCAGTCCAATGAAAAACAACGACATGAACGCTGCCCCAACCGCGACCGGTTTCTTCAGGTGTGCTGGCAGAGGTACCCTGTATGAAACCTACACACTTGTCAAAAATTGCGTCCGAAAACACGGCGCCATTCTACGTACGTATATCATGGCGGTGTGCTTGTCAGTTAGATCCTTGTATGTCAACGACACAGCCGGACGCCCTGTCGTGTCAAGGTAACTCATATGCGTCGAGATCGCGCGCGACAACGCAGGGAAAGGTGTTACAACGTCAATGTCACTGTGAAACTTGGACTCAGCATCCCATCGCCAGTTCCTACGAGATCAACACTCTTACATCGCGCCTTCGGGCAGAATAATCTTGACCTCCGCCTCGTTAACCACCGATCCAGGGATGTGGGTCATAACGGGAACACCAACGATGTGTCTCTGATTCGCAGCATCCCAGCTCACCGAATCTTGGAGCGGCGTATCGAATCCAAGAGTAAACGAGTAGTTCCATCCGCCCAAAAGCGGGTACCTCGGGCGCATTTCGAGGATGCTGTGTTGAATAGCCTTGCTACCCTTGGGTACAGAAGGGGTTCGGCGCAGATGGGACGTCGATACATTTCCATTCAGGTCATAAAAATACGCGTCAGACACGCCTGGAGGGAGGTGCAGCGTCAAACCGCTCAGTATGTGGGCGGGCATGCGACCGAAATAGTTTTGGCTTTGATACTCGAGTCGGGAAAAGTGTCCTTTCAGGCTGAACACGTTTTGCAATGACCAACAAGCAGAAGTGACAGGACATGCATGTACTCACAGAGGGCCAGCATTGTGGAGGTTAATCTTGTCCTCAATGTTGAGATTAGATCCCCAATGGCTAATTTCTGCTAAACGTTGAAGCGTGGTGACCTCGAGAACGGGGTGACCGTGACTGTAGTGCACGGAGACGGACTGTTGGTACTTGGATAGGAATTCCGTGCTCGTAGAGGAAGCGACATTGTGGAAAGGCCCATACGTGATGGTAGCACCAGACTTGGTTACTGAACCATCACCAAGGAACTTCTCTATCCCTACTGGAGTAGAATAGGAAAGGATGTCTGGGGAGGAGGACCTGTGCAAATGTTTCATTATACACGGCGAGAACGAGGGTAATAGGACAAACTTGATTTTAGTACGTTGAACGAGAGTGGTATAAGGGCTAAGAACGAATAAGTGCGTGTCGTATTTCAGGAGTTGAGGGTCTGTTTGCGCAGCATGTGTTGGGTAGGGATGGGTTGCGTGCGTCTGAATCGTCTCGACAACAAGGTTGATCGTTCCATTGACAGCGAGCTTTTTTGGCAGCGAGATAGCAAATACATGATCATCACTTGGAACCGAATGGTATCAAACACCCCACGGCGCACGTGTATAAACGTCGACGCACCTAGGATCACGTTGGTCCAGGTGCTTGATTTCAAGCGGCTGGACTTGGCCTTTGATCTTGGCTTCTATCCAGCTCGTCTTTTCCCTCTCATGCTTGCCAAGGGCGACGTTGTATACGGTTTGACCTGGCTCAAGTGCCTTGACAGCATATGTGGTAGTGACGTGTACCAGAGAGCCTCCGAGCTCAATAGTGCGCACTATGGCTGTATTTTCAAACGCTGGACCAGCTAATGAGAAGGAAGGAAGCAGCGTGCCCAGGAGGAGCAGTGAAAGTGTTTGCCAGCGCCGCAACATCATTTTGAGTGATGGTTTAGTGACGAGAAGTAAACTGGTGGCTGTGATGTATGTAGCTCTAGATCCTATGTACTACACAAGTCTACCATTGCCACGTCGATGCAGGATTCCGGAGAGGAACGTCCTCGCGGACAATACCAGCTGACACTATCCTCTTTAAACGCATCTTACGCTTCTCCTCTTGCAGCTGCTCGAAAGTCTTACCCGGCCGTAATATCACATTCAACCGCGAATCTGGATGTATGCGTATACCAAACTTTCCTCGCCCGCGGGGCTCAAGACGCTTGAGTTGCTTCGGCCCTTTAGTCACCCATGCCTCAGCTAAGTGAACGCGGGTGTGAGCGTATAATCAAACGTCGAGACCGGACAAGACACACTCACAGACGATCAATCTCGAAGGATCCATCTTCTTGTACACGCTAGCATGAAGTTTCGCAGTAGCCAGCATGCTCTTAATACGGCTGCTGGCCCGCTTCTCACTAAATTTCATCTGCATTATAGCATGATCGATAGGCTTCCCGGATATCTGTCTCCCAAGCATGTTCAGCTTCCTATGTGAGATCTTGAAGTTGGCTGTAGAGTATTTGTGCTCATATCCAAACAAGGTCACAACGGATGCCTCTCGGGTTTAGAAGGCGAGATCTACCTCATGCGTGGGTTGCTTGGGTCGCTTCAATACCTGGGCTGGTTGTTTTTCCTTGAACCTGGACTCCTTTGCCTCGTCGACGCCTTGGAATACCTCGTCCTGGGCAGGAGATGTATCCTGGTGCTTGACCACACGTTCGGACGCTTTCTTTGGCGCTGGAGCAAATTTTTCTTGGATCCACTGCATAGGATTCCAATAGCTAGTGGCAGAGGGCAATGGGGATACGAGCGAGTATCAAAGAGCACGACCTACGTTCGGCGACTCTGCCAATGTCCTCTGGAGTAAAAAAAGGGTCGAGTACTGTGGGCTACATGCACGTCTGTGAAACAAGTTAGCCTAGATTCCCTTGGCTATTCTCCGCACTCACTGTGTTTGATGAGTGCGTGCATCCTTGCTTTGAGTGACCGTCAGACTGGTCGACCTCACTGTCACACGGCTATGTCACTCACACGCACGCGTTTCAAGTCCGACATTCGCACTTTGTACAAGTTACGACGATGCTCACCATTGGCACGATTCTATATGTCTCCCTTCTCCTGATAAATGCAGTGGCCGTGCTCAGCGAGGACAGGTTTCTTGCGCGCAGTACGTTCTATTCTCTCGCCTTCTTTTTGCTAGCTGAACCCATGTATCTTCGAAGTTGGCTGGGCCTCCACGCAACCACAGAGCTCCAACGCTAGTTACCACCAGTCCTATGACCAGTCTGCCTACGGTTATACACAGCAGGATGTCGGCGTCAAAGTCCGCATAATAAACCTCATCAGTGCCGTACGGACACTCATGCGCAGTAAGCGTGTTCGCAACATGCATTGAAAAATACCCCAAACACTCATGTCAACAAGTTCCCCTGATAGGATTAAACCTAGTTGTCATCGTGTACGAGCTGATTCTTGGTGGCTGATCATGTACATGGTAGTCTGACATGCCCCGGCATCGTGAACATTTCATTTCTCCACCTAGCAAGCTGGGATCAGAGTGCACGCTTCAACTCACGTCATCAAATCTATACTTCGTGCCTACGCCCCCTAATCAACACCGTTCAGACGGCCGTACTCTTCATTGATTTGCCTGATGAAATCGGCAGGCGTGTGTCCACCCTATTTTTGACATGAAGATTATCTCCGTTGCAAGTCTACTACCGGCCACGCACCTCGCACTCGTACCAAGTGCCGTCACGAATACAAACTTGTCTGCCATTTATTATGATCGTGCAGCTTTTCCTGCACTAGCAGCCTCAGCTTTCGTGATCAGTTGGGGCAACAATGCTTACTTGATATCCCGCTCTATGCTGTTCTGAACACTCGCCTGTAGCAGTTTGACGCCTTCTTCCCCCTGCCCGTCTTTGCCGGCGCACAGACTCGCCTGATCGATCTCCCATTCAAACCCGGCAGTCTGAGCACACCTCACAGCCGTTTCTGGAAGCCCGATTTGATCACGGCCTTGAAAGTTCTGGCATTGAAGGAAAGGCCACCATTCCGAAGTTGGATGATACTTGGCGACGCATAACTCGTATACATTTCCGGCACACTCCTCCAGACCGTGCATGCACGTTACGCCATACGTGGTGTCTGATGCATTTGGCCTTGGTCGCATTAATCTGGAGAGCCCTGGTGTGTAATAGGGTATGACATACATTGCGATGAAAGAGAGGGAGATGTCCACTTTGTCGCCGACTCTTTGGAGCACGCGGTCCCAAACTGCTTCACACAGCATGGCATCCGGACAGCGAGACATTACGCCCAGGACCACTGGAACCTTGACATCCTCGGCGAAGATGATTTGTAAGTTATCTTGCACTGTCAGTGGCCGTACGACGGCCAGTGTTGACATACACAGGCTGAAGAACGTAAGGGTGGTCAACATCATTGTGGTACCGGTCCAAGTGAAAACATGCCTCGATTAGGTGTAAACCATGTTATCATGATGACGTAATTATACTTAAAGGGCGACCCGCAATACTACTTGCTGCAAGTCACTGTACGCTAAGACTCTACTTAGCGAAAGATACATGTATGCGAATCAGATAATACGCATGCAGATGACTTGGGCAGCGCTCGCCCGGAATGAAAACAACGAGGAAAGAGGCACTATGGTGCTTCTTGTGATTGAGCATTGTCCCACCACCTTTTAGTTTCAGGATTATTCATCGGGGTAAAGTAGCGGCATCGAGATTGAAAGGCTGTGATATCTCAGTAAGAAAGGTGGCAGGGTCAGGGAAGCGGCTCACCCTCCAGAGACCGCTTTCGTATTATCATTTCAACTGATAGTTCATTGCGCACCTGGTTCCTCTGAACGCCAACGCCAGCCCATCAGCGGCAGTTATTGACGGTAATGAAATTGCTTGCTTCTGACCTTCACCTCGTCGGCAAATAGCTCAGCTTGTGTCTTCCTCCTAGTCTTGGCATCGCCTTCGAGTCCGTCGAGCACCTTGTGCTTCTCCTTCATGGACTGATCCACAACAGTCACGCAATAGTCCACAATTTCCGTTCTCCGCTTCCAATTCTCTGTGGCGATCAAAGTTAACCCAACCACAGGAACGAACCCGAGCAGCTCACCAACAAGTTCCTTCCAAACATACGCACAGGCTCGATCCTGTATACTACCTTTTCCATCAAGCCCCTCGCGGTCTCGATCGCGGAACTGTGCGTTTGAGCGATCTAACCTCATCGTGATGCTGTCATCGAGTCTGCGGTATTCCCTGAGAAGGTCTTCGGGGAATGAGCCACACTGCACAAGACAGGGTCAATAAGCTCCCCTTTGAATAGGCTGAGGTTATGGCATGTTGCTGGTGAAACATGGACTAGTTGCGGTGTCAGTGACGGGGCTTGGATTGCGAGACTCCCGAGCGGTGGGGAAGATTTGGAAGGCATTTTTCGACTTTTGCCGGCATGCCGGAGCATTCTGCCAATCGCTCCAAATGCTGTGTCCTTTAACCCAAAAAGGAAGGTTCGGTGGTTCATACCAACCGGAGAAAAGTAAGCTCCAGGCCCAAACCGTTATAAGTATTGACGTTGACCGGATGCAATGTTTACTCCTGAGAGATGCGCCCAGTACCACGGACAGACAAATGTTGACGTGCCGACACAGGTTTTTTTTTTTCTTTTGTCTTGACATCTCATTTCGGGAACCATCTGAATCGTGACTTCTGAACAGCGTGGGTTTGACGTCGGCTGACACTTGGAACAAGGGCTAGCAATGATTCAACTCATTGTTGGCAATATTTTCCGCCGCTATCACAATAATCTCTCACCCAGATCACCATCTTTTTATTGACGTTTGATGGCCATGTGTGAGACAGATTCCGAGTGACTCCGCGTGGCGAGCTGCGGGGAGATACGCTGGCCCATCGGTTCTTCATGTCATCTGTTTCATCCTTCGCAACGACCGATCTGTCGAATTTTGAATGAATGTAATTAATCGACATACATGGACATGGCGAACCAGCGGGTCCACAATTAACTCGCAGACAAGAATCAGCTTGGATCCACGGCAAGTATAATGGACCTAGAATGCCGAATAGAGAAAGGCTACAAGGGGAATATATTCATCGTTCTAGCAATAACATGAGGGTATGTTCGGAGCAGGGTACCCATACATAATTATGCGCTGCAACAGCAACGGGATCGACGGAAATTTAAGGATACATATCAGTCTGTCACAATACATATGAAATACCACGCAACCAAAGAAACTAATATTGGTCCACATTCGAACGACCTACTCTTCTGAACCGCTGATGAACGTGAACGGACGAACGGGGTCGGCAGCGATGCCCTCTTGGGGTGATGGCCCTGCTTTATGTTTCTTCTTAGACTGCCTTGGGACGTATCCATGCTCCTCAACCATGTGACGATGCCTGCGGGCGGGGTCTTTGAACGCCATTCCGCATCCGTAGCGACAGACGTGGGGGGTGGAGCCGGTACTAACAAGGCCGCTGTGTAAGCTAGTTCAGTCTCCTGACGAACCAATACGCACTGGCCATGCATATGGGTATCTAGGGAGGTTTTCTGCGGGAAACCTTTCTTACACACTTCACAGACGAAGGGCCTAAAAAGATGAGAAATCGCCTGTTGCAGTCGCGGTATTACTTACTTATAGCGTAAATGTGTGGTCTCGACGTGACGTTTGACAAGTTGCTTTTTGGATGTATACTCGCATATGGGTTTCTTGCGATCTTCCGGCGTCGGCCACGTACATTGCCATTTTCTGGTGGTGCCATCAGGGGACAACGTTGGTTTTGCATATCGCTCCCATGCATCCGCATCACCGCGGGGAGACTGACGTTGAATGGTGGGCCGGGGTATCGGCTCCCCTTCGCTAGCCTCACTAATCTGAGGGCTTGGCTCACGTGATGTTCTTAGCTGGTCGTCTTCAGAAGATGTAAGGGAATAGTTGTTGGACGTAGCGCGCCCAAGTGTGGTGGTCACGGGCCGATTATGCTGATGCGGAGGATACCTATTTTGTTGCTGGGAGCTTTGGGTATACGGTGACCGTTGGTCTCGGTCTGACAACCGCGCCAAACTGGGAATAACTTAGTGAGTTAACGGAACAGGTATGAGAGACATACCTCATCGACTCCATTACACTTCGGGCAGAGGTGCTTCGGACAGATGACGAACTGTAAAAAGGTGTATGATAAGATTATCAAGTCCCTCAGGGACATGGAAACAACATACCGCCCCTCGGGCGATGTACTGCGCCGCTTCTTGGGAAGCATATTGGTGGCAGAACGATCATAATGTGAATGTGTTAATGCCGGTGAACTGAGGAAGATCGATAAACAACCTCACTTGGGACAGCAGCAAAGAACGCACGAAATGACAGGTGAATGATGTATGCTCAACGCAGAGCTGGTTGATGGCGACCGCATGGGGTCTCTATTGTCGTAGTTGACGTAAATGATGGGAGGGTGGCTCATTTGTGATGCAGCTTGAAAACCCGGCCACATGTAGGTCGCAGTAGGTGAATTAAAGACTGAAAGCGAAACAGGTCGTTGTGGACTCTCATTATTAGCCCGCGGCTCTGTCAGGGACGTCGATGCAATGCAGCTTGTCGCAGCCAGTTCAAGTGAGCCTGGTATCATTCACATACGAGTAAATTATACCTGGAGACTCTGTCTCTGTGTTCCATCGCTTTCCAAGACCGTGGAGGGGGTAACCGGCGGTTGTGATCGAAATTGAATCCCTCACGAGAGAAAGGTGGCAAGACATGTTGTGGCCTGCTGTTCGCCGCGAATATATTATAGACGTATTCCGATCAATGATTCACCATGCAGAAGAGCAAAAACAGACGACAAACTTTGATGTCGCGCTGAGACTGTGTTGCGGGGCCTGTGACCTTTCCGCTAATTGAGGACTTTGGGGTTGGTCAGGTGTTGCTGAATGACTCGAACGCATCCTGATACACTCTGGAGAGGGTGATTTCACGCCAATTTCTCGTCGTCCGGCCGGACGATCTGCCTGGTTCTCTTCGTATGCTGGGGATTCGGAAGCCCTGTGAAGACATTTGATTATAAGCCAGTGGCGAGGACGTGTGGCGTCAGCATAAGCGCAGTACAGGCGATAAGCGAAAGAAAGAACAGCGGAGGTGCAAAAGCGACGGAGTTCGCGCCTTTTGAAACGCAGGGACGAGTCAATGTTGTTGTCCACACACATTTCCACAACTGTCATGCCAAGAGTAAGGAATAAGCACTGTTACTTGCCATAGATGCTTTTTGGCCTTGTCGAAACGCTCCTCAGCCCCAAATGCTGGAAGGGAAGGTGGTGAAGCCATGGCAAGCAGCAGGGAGGACAGGGGAAGGTGAAACGATGTTCAGGTATCGTTTGAACAAGACAAGGGATTTAAAGGAACGAAAGGACCCATCTTCCGGTGGAGATTGTGCACATAGATATACTACGCGATCAGCACTAAATCGAGTTTTCCCAGTGAACGAAACATGTATCTGGTCGGAGATCTGAAATTGTTTGGCATCGGTCTCGATGCTCGCGGGATATTGCGCAACCAAGCCCTTGACCTGTAAAGTGGCCAGTCGGAATGTGGGAAAGTGGACGGTACACAACCGTGTCAGACAAATGCGATAGGTAGGTTGGTCCGAGGGCCATATCGATTAAACGACAACCGAAAACACCTTACGTACGCTGAACCGAACACTGACCACAAGGCGAACTGTCAAAACAACGTGAGGAATGGCTGACGCATTGAAGCAACGGACTTAATTGGTGCACTTTGCATTGTGGTCGACATTGTCAACTCCGCAAAAGTATGGATTTGCGACCGGGTCTCAATGGCCGCACGAGCTCGTTGGTTCATGAGATGTTGCATGTTGACATGTGTATGAGCATTATTTCGAAGCAGGATCTACAACAAATTTTGCGAGTTCTACAATTCCAGCACTGGATATCTGACAGGCCTGTACAAAAAAGTAAAGTTACCGATTTTAAGACGTGCACTGCAATCGGAAATGGAAGCTGTCGAGCCAGTATCTGTTTTGGAGGACTTACCTAAAGTAAGAAGCGTGGTCAAAGGCGATTCACTGTTCATTGTCAGCGGCCGACTCGAGCGAGCAAAGCTGTGCGGGACACATGTTAGTGGACTCTGATTCGCATTGATGCGAATTCATTTCCGTTTCACAAGAGATCAAGGAGCGAGTTGGTGGAAGAGGTGACAGCTCCCTGATCCGTCCAGATCGCCGCAGGGGTTTCATAGGCCTGTCCACATCCATGTCATCGCCACTCAGTTCCGCCGCCAAGTGTCCTCGATCTTGAGATTGGGGAGTAATGAGGGGTGGCGTGATCGACTGTTCGTCATCGTCATGAGAATCGGGGTGGGAGCGTTTACGCTTGGAAGGGGAAGGGAGAGGAGAATAGGTGCCGGATAATGAGGAGAATATATGACGATTGTTTTCACGCGCGGAAAGTGGGTAACTAACGACGCCGGTTAAGGAGACAGGTGCCTGTTTCAAGGGTGAAGAAGGCGGTGAACTTAGATATCCTTCAGTGACGTCTAGAAAGACACGTTGAAATGGGTATCAAAGTAAGCCGGATTGGGGGCGGGGAATGCGTGGAGACACGAAACAGACTCTTTCTGGCGCGCATGGCAGCAAGGCGAATGCTGGCAACCACATCTGCAGTGGGTGTACTATGGGAATATTTAATGAAATAGTAGGGAATTGAAAGCAAGGTACACATCACACTCACGCAGCGGTCGTTTGAGACTCTGAAGCGAGCCTAGTCGCACGCTCGTCGTCCGTTAGTATACGTTTCATGGACGAAGGCAACATGATGTATCAGATCTGTGGAGAGTTTAGTTATTGATAATCACGTGATGTTATGAAGAGTTGTTGAAACAAAAAAAAATATAAAATAAAATAAAAATGTATATTTATATATTTATTCTTAGAGAGAGACATTGCAACCGGCATTGTCGGCATCGGCATCGGCCAGATGAACTCCCAAATTAGGAAACTGGGGGAGGGAAGGTGCTCGTCGTCGTGCACACCGTCTTCGCACGAGCCCGCTCTCTCCGAGCGTACAGAGCTCCATAGCTCTCCCCCCCCGTCGCCCCCCCGTCGCCCGCCATGCGCCTCCTCGTCCCGCTCCTCCTCTTCCTCCCCCTCTCCGCCGCCACTCAGTCCATCTCCACCAATATGCCCGTCCCGCCCCTACAGTGGCTCAACATCACCAGCCTCGTACAGGGCACGCCCATCTCCCCACTCAAGTACCCCTCCATCGGCTACGACGACGGCACACGCACCCTCATCATCTTTGGCGGCGAATCTTCCAGCGGCATACCCACATCCCAGACATTCCTGTCCGTACATCTCCCCCATCGTCCTCCCACGGCTCATCTTCCCCTACAGCCTCAATTTCAACACCATTTCATGGGCCATTCCCAACCCCGAGTCAAATCTCCCCACCAACGCCCCTCCAGCACGGTATATGGCCATCAGTGGCGATGACTTCTCCTCTAGCTAGTTTGTCTCCCCTTCCTCTTGTCTCTCTTCTCCTCTCATTTCCCCCCACAGTCGCCATGCTCATCTTCTCCTCGGCGGTAGGGACGTCAACGGCCAGCCACTGTCCGATGTCTGGGTTCGTTCCCGCTTTTTCAACGTTTCTTTTTTTCTTAACACCCACCAGGAATTTGATTACACCAACCAATTTTGGTCCCAAGTCAACGTAACCCCCCCTGTACCACCCCCACGATGGAGTGCATCAGGCGGTCGAGATTACCGCACTCCAGCTGACAGCACTTCCACAAATACCACCTTTTACATGTCCGGTGGAACAGACGGCCAATCCACGTTCCCGATCGACGAGGTTTGGCAGTTCGAAATCACCGGCACTCTATCCTCAAATCTCGCAATGAACAACACACATGGGAGTTGGTCCAACCGAACTATTGGCTCGCTTCCCGGTTCCAGCGTTCGCCAAGCATCTACTGTCCTGGGAACCTCTATCGTCTCCGTCAGCGGATGCAATACTACCGCTGACTCGAGCAATTTTTGTGCTGATTCCAATTCCTACGTTATCAACGCAGGTTCCTCTCCTCAGGGAAGCTCGTCTTACTGTCCCGTCCCCCGATATGGTGGTGCATTGGTCTTCAACCCATCCTCCTTCTCTCCCTCCTTTGCTTCGCAGGTTTTCCTCATCCTAGGCACTTTCAACTCATCCTACTGGGATGACCAAGGCGGCCTTCGGCGTGGCGAAATCGCAGTCTTGGATACTGCAACGGGGACCTGGAGCCGAGTCCTTCCCGCGGGCGACCCAGGAACATCTGGTATACCTACTTTTCCTACCCCTCGCGAAGGTGCAGTCGCCTATTCGTTCAGTGAAACCCTTGTTGGTGGCAATCGGACAGGAGCCGCAGATACAATCGTCTTTGGCGGTCAAGATGAGAATGGTACATATCTTGACGAAGTCTGGATCCTCAGAGCTTACAATGGAGTTATCACTGCCTCTAATACCACCTGGCACGGACCCAGTGGGCGGCTCCAATCAGGTATCAGTGCCAACGGTGCAGGAGTCACCGTTCAATACATGACCCAATGCGCATCCCAAGTCAAGTCAGTTCCAACGACGACCTCTTCAAGCACTTCCACTTCCACCTCCACCTCCACGCCCACGCCCAATTCCAAGTCGTTCACTTTGTATAACGTTTCCTTTGTACACAAGCTTTCCGCCCCACTCTCCATTGCCCTCCTTCATCCTGCAATTCTCCTCGCACGATTAGCACTTCCGCCAGCAAAGATCACGCGTCCAACTGGCAGGAATGGTTCCCTTGTCTATTCAGCGTCGGCGATTGCTATCTTGGCATATGGTCTGGGGCTTACAGGACTTGTTACATCCTTCACCTCCACCCGATCCACGATGGTCGTAACAAAACGAGGCGTCCCGAGTTCCATTCTGAAAACGGGTCACGGTATAGCTGGACTAACGCTGGTCATTGCACTATACATCGTCGTGCCTTCCATCTACCTTCTTTCATTATTTCGATCAGCACCACATCCCTCCCAAACGGAAGTCGTCGATCGTTCCGAGGTCGCTGCATCTCGCGCCGACTCAGTAGACACTGCGGAAAAGTTGGCCTCGAGCCCCACGCCACAACAAACACAGTACCCGCCTTCACCTCCCGCATCTCCACGAGCCCGGTT
Source organism: Xanthoconium separans (assembly GCA_038089695.1). Classification (NCBI taxonomy): domain Eukaryota; kingdom Fungi; phylum Basidiomycota; class Agaricomycetes; order Boletales; family Boletaceae; genus Xanthoconium; species Xanthoconium separans. Next base: position 97,115 of record JBBPLG010000008.1, on the reverse strand, counting down.
ACATTCGTGGGGTGGCTCTAGTTTTTGGCTTGGTCGCCGAAGCCGAGAAGGCAGGGTTTCGATTGACAGCGAATCAATGCATTCGGCTGGGCCTCAGCGAGCCTTCGAAGTAGTTAACCGTCCTGCGCGCATCCGCAGGGCCAGCATCAATGGTCTCGCATATCCGAATATCGAGATTTACCAGCGTGTACCAGTGGTACCTCGTAGTTTAGGCGATGTTGATTGGCTTGATCGGCGGCGCAGTCTAAATGCAGTGGTATGCATGCTCTTTCATGTCGCATGTGGACCTGACGATGCTGACTTCATGCTGTTTCTCTTCTCCTTGCCTTCCTGCCTTCCTTTCGTTGGGTTATCCGCATGAACGATGGCCATCAAATTAACAGAACGAGCTCGATTACGTCGTTAATCATGGTAGACCACAGGGGCTTTTGAGTGGCTCGACTCCTAATACGGCAGACATGCTCAGTACTCGCGCATTGGTGCCAGCGCCTGCGTTTCCCCGTACCACGTACGAGCTCCCACCACCCTTCGAGCTCTCAATCCACATTTTATTTCATATGCTTGTTTTTTCGCTCTGCGTCCTATCTCTCGTTGCCCTCTGGTATCGTGCTCCTGTGTCTCTGTTTGCTATATTCCTCCTCTGGACCGTCATCTTTTATCTATCGCTCTTCGTGCTTGCTTGGCACGGACGACCTGGCAAGTCACTTCTGACTGTTTTAGCTGCGCGCGTTCGCGGCCCGCCCCTCCAGCCCACCCCTTCCCCTGGCACGCCAACTTCCCGCCCACTCTCCATGACTGGCACAGATCAGTATCCCTTCCCGACCGACGCTCGCGGACCATATCTCCATCAACCCCTTTACCGCGCCACCGGCCACGATGACGTCTCCACAAGCCAAGGCCCTCGTTCTGTGGACACAGACGACGACGACGACGATATCGACGAAGACACTAGACAACGACGAATAGAGGAGGAGATGGGCAGACGAGAGGTCTCGATTGTTACAGTCCCAAAACGCAGACTGTGGATCACGAACCCATCATGATCACTTCGTTTCATCTCCCTTTCCATTCCTTTGCTCATACATGCTCAATACTGACCACAATCATGGTGAAATCGAGAACGACAGTTTTACGTTCCTTCTTCCTCGACTGATGTTTTCCTGCCGAATCGTGTTTCGTCGTCGTTTGCAAACTTATCCCTCATGCCGTCGAATCCATCCATCAAATTATACTTCCGTTCTCATCCGCGCATAGTATTATAACCCTTGCAACAACTTAATCACCGGCCACCTTCATTCATGGATTCATGTCGCATTGTTTGACGGTATATTCGAGTAGATCTACTTGGACATTTTACCTCGAGCCGTACCGATGTATTTCTTTATGCAAAGGACATTAAAGGAGTGACTTATTTCTAATGTTTTCACGTCTCTATGGGAGGAACCAACTCAGTTAGAAGCGTGAGTATCGGAAACAGAATGAAGGGATGGGGAGTACGACCGTGATGCATAATTACTTAAAAACTATCGAGTCCGCTTTCTCAAAAACTTCCAGAGTGACTATAAAGTATCGGAAAGTCTAATGTTCGCCTTCGACAGCGACATCGTGTCGCCATCTATCTACGCGCCCATACTTGGCAGCGTCGTGTACCGGAGGAGGTGACGGTGGCATAGGGATGCCCATCAAAGGGTGGACACCCATACCGTAAAACCCAGAGCCCATCATGGCAGGGGGTCCAAAGTAGAAGCTGTTGTGCATTTGTGCCTGCATCATCATCTGCTGCTGCTGCTGCTGCTGTTGTTGTTGTAACTGCGCAAGCATTTGGTGCTGTGCTTTGCGCTGTTGCTCGGGGTGGAATGCAAGTGGCTTGTCGTCGTCTTCATCCACGCTATCCCTACCCATGAGCGGAAGGGAGGCATGGGAAGCCACGGCGGGAAGACGAGACGCAAGAAGCCCAAGGGGTTGCTCATCGTCATCATCATCATTCATTGACGGACGTCCAGAGAGATTCTCGAAGCTCAAATTTGGAAGGGATAGCTTGGACTGACCAAGGGACATCTTCGATTCACTGAGTACCACCGCGAGGGGTTTGTCTTCCTCGTCCTCGTCCTCGTCGAGCTTGAGTGGGGGTAACCGCGTTGCCCGTTTGGCAATGCGCTCGGCGGCCGCGGTCAAAGGAAGATCCTCTTCGCTATCTTCACCTTCGCCCTGATTGGGAAGTAGCTCTACCTGAGTAGAGGACCTGATGTAGCGAGGTCCATGACCAGTTGTGCGTTTTGGCCCCTCATCGTCGTCCGACGATTCTGCTACCCAATTATCAGCAGCTTTGTCGGTGATGCGGGAAAATGTCTGTCCCAATGTCTGTCCCAGAGGCACGTCGTCATCATCGTCGGTTTCGCTTTCGCTTTGTATATCGTCGTCTGCTACTTCTGTCCGCCGAAGGATAGGCTTCTGAATGGCCGGAAGGATGGGAGGCTCGGATGTGATGCGAGACTCTGAGACATCCTGAGGACTGGCGTCTGGTTGTGGCAGCGTTGATTCTGTTTCTTGCAATTTTGACTTGCCCTTCTTCTTCTTTCGTTGACGTCGTTCTGCGTCCTCTTGCTCCCGTTTTCTACGCTCCTCGAGCTCAGCTCGTTCCTGAGCCTCGATCCCCTTGAGCTTCTGCAACTCACGATCCCACAACGTGTCGACCCCAAAGACGGAGCGGCTTTGCGGAAGATCCCCGGTAGATGATGAAGCTCCAATAATAGGAGGCTTCTCGCCGTTTGAGTCGAGGAGTGGTCCTGCTGTAGAGTTTCGTCCCATGAATGTTGAGGCTCTGTTGGCAGTGTTCCGCGAATCTGGTGTGGGGCCAAGCGAATCTGGATCGATGAATGTGCTAGGACGTCTCATCTGTCCGCGGACCATCATAGAGGGTCGATTATCACCCTGGAACGTACTGTGGTGAAAAAAATAAATAGGATAAGCTAGAGAGAACTGTCATTAGTAGGATCGTGCATACCGAGCCTTTTGTTTCATCTCCAATTTGCGGTGTTCAAGATTATCGATCAAGCTTCGACCATATAATTTACCAGCAGGTCGTCTCATCTCCAACTCTGTTGGGAGCGGCACAGGAGGCAAGGGAACAGAGGAAGGCACTGGCGAGTCTTCCTCTTCCATCTCAAAGTGTGCTTGTTCTCCATCTCTTAGTGCACGAGGAAAATGACGATCGATGTCTGAGTAGGCGATATCCCTCTGTCCACCAACGACTAGCGTGTTGCGGAAAGCAAGTTGGGATAACGAGAGGCTAGCACGGGGATTTGGTGTGAAAGAGTTGGAGGCAACGGGTACAGACAGGCGAGAAGAACCAGCAGCCGGGGGGAGAGAAGAACCATCAGTGGACACTTGTAAACCGCTATGCGGTCCCGTGGCAGGTTGAGAGGGTTGGGCAGGGACAGTGCCCTGCAAGGGGCTTGGCATGACAAGAACTTTTGGCCTGAGCAATTCTAATGTGGAGAGTGGTCGATCACGCCGCGACTCTGCATCGACATCGTTTTCAAGAAGCATACGTGTACCCATGGAATTGACGGACAAGGTCCGGGCATGTGTCTTGGGATCAAAGCGAGAGGAACGGGAGGGAGAAGGAGGGCGGACGGAGAAAACGTTGTCATCTGCGAGCATGTTCTTCGATCCCATGGTGCCCATGGATCCATTCGACATGGTCCGACCCCGATTCGCCTTTGGGTCAAAGCGAGAAGCACGATCCGGAGAGGGTGGTTGGACAGCGAATGGATTGCCATTTTCTTCATTAGAAGCGTCGTTTAGTAATGCCTTTGAACCTAGGCTTGCAGTGGACTGTGTGCGTGCATGGGCAGTTTGCAAATCCAAGCGTGACGAACGAGAGCCCGGTCTCAGAATTTCTTCTGGTCCGGGAGACGACCGCCCTGAGACAGAGACGGAAGGGAAAGGAACGGAATGAAGAGGTGGTTGTACAGGCAGCGTCTCGATAAGGACATGAGCAGAAGCGCGACGACGTTGAAGTGGTGGTTGTGGCGACTGAAACTGGTCGAGGTCTGCTAAGGAGCGCACACGGCCGACACTGTTATCAGCGTCCAAGAATGCGCCACCAGCGCCGAAATCATTCAAGGCCCCAACGCTCATGGAACGTGTCATTCTGCTGTGGGGAGTGTCGCCGGGGACACTGTGCGCAGTACGGACAAGGCTGCTGACGTGCGGATTGGGAAATACCTCTGATTTCGCCTTCCCTTTCGCCTTACCCTTTGCTTTGTTCTTTTCCATGAAAGCGTCGAGTCCCCAAGAGGTGAGGTCGACTTCTACGCCATCCTCGTCAGGGAACTCGTCCTCATCGTCGGCATTTCCGAAAGGGTTGTGAAGGGCATCTATTGAGGCCCTTGATCTTCTATTTGGTGGATCGCTTCCGACCTCGCTTGGGACTTGTACACCAAGATAGTCGGGCCTGCGGGACTTGTTCAAGGGAACATGGCGGCGGAGGTGGGCGAAGATGGCGCTTTCGTGGGCGGAGCGGTGGGGAGCGTCGGGGTTGTCTGGGTCATTATCATACTCTAAAAATGTGATAGTAATTACGACTAAAATGTGCTGAAAGCGAGTGAGAGCACTCACCGAGCAAGGCTGCGGCGAGTTGTAGACGAGAGAACGCAGCAGGCTTGACTGGGGTAGGCATCGTTTAAGGTGGAATTGACGTGTGAATGCAAGATTTCAACTTGGACCAATAAATTCAACAAGCTTGTTACTGCACTACTAGTAAATCACAGTTCGTCGTGCGCAACAACTACCTCCTCATTTTCCTCCTCCACCTGCAGCTTGTCTTCCAGCTCGTCATTTACGAATTCATCCCACGTCTTCGCGTCTTCTTCGTATTCCAGAATCTCCTCCGAAAGCGACGGATCAACAGGTGGTGCAGGCTTCACAGTGGTGTCCGTCGGCGCAGTCTCTGACACACCTAGTGACCGTCTCAGGACACGGTCCACCCGAGTTAGGAACCTGACATATTGTTTATCGGTCAGCAATGAGCACATCACCAAACGACAACTTACAGATTGGAGTCGGCGACATCAAAGCCGGAACGGACCAGTGCTCCGTCGATAAGAATTGCCGCAACTTCCTCAAGTTCAACCGCAAGGTCCTCATCCTTCTCAATACCCTCTCCCTCTAGCTGTTCGACCCGGTGGAGCAACCCCTCGATCAGAGGTGATCGAGGGTTAATCTCGAGTACTTTCTGCTTCTTCATCATCTCCTGCATGGCTTCATTCTTGGCACCTCTATTTGTAGCACTCATTAGCTTCTGGACATTGGCCGTGAATCCAAAACTGTCCGCTACTATGGCGCATGGGCTGGTCACAAGCCTGTCAGAGATAACGACTGTTTCGCGGTCAGCTTGGGTAGATCTTTCGGCGCCGGATTGTTACCATCTCTCGCATGCTCGCCAATTTGGACCTTGAGCCAGTTGAGCAAAGGCGCGAACTTTTCCGTCAGAGCTCCCATGCTTTCCTCTTCTTCCTCGGAATCTGTGCCCCATTTTACCTGGGATAAATCGTGCATTGAAATTAATACTTACCATCTCCAAACTTGAGACCAGCCTTGGCGACATCCTGGAATTTAATGCCTCTGCGAACAGTTAAATTTTAGTCCAAATAAAATGATAGCATGACTCACTTCCAGCTCTGCAGACCATGTATCAAAACCTCATCCAAAGGTTCGCTCATCAAGAAGATTTCATAGCCTCTCGCGTGGAGCTTCTCCACAAAAACACTGCCTGCAAGTTGCTCGGCAGGTTTACCCATGTTAGCAAGGTAGAATATCTGGTTCTGGCCTTGTTTCTTGTTACTGATATACTTTGGATTTTCTTGTGAATCAGTACTGCTGTTTATCGATTACTATGATTCACGCACATCATCGAAGGACGTGTCGTTTCTCTGGTTGGTTGTGTAACGCGTCAGTGCCGCGATCCGCTCACGGTTCTTGCTATCATCCGCTGCGCCAAGTTTGAGAACGGTATTATATATTCCACTGATCTCGTGGAATTTCTCGGGATCTTCCCCGGCAATCTTTCCGAAGAGTTGAAGGAGGCGGCGAATAATGAGATTCTTGATCTGCCTCAGGAAGGCGCTGGATTGTAACATCTCGCGAGACACATTCAGAGGAAGATCCTCAGCTAGACACAAAGTCGGCCACGCTGCCCGTGAGATAGTTGCCCTTCCTTACCGTCAATTATCACTTTAACCCAACTAGCCCACTTAGGGAGTGCATATTCGCCAAAATCGGACGTGATGAACACGTGCTTCACAAACAGTTTGACATCGCTGGTTGATGTCTCAAGTGGTTGGTCGAAAAAATTAGTGGGTCTAGAGTGTCTCAGAAATTAGGTTTTTGCACTCCAACTTTCGACTCACATGCGGGAAGGAACGTAAATGAGCGCACGGAAGGAGACGCCGTCCCCTGAATCTCCAGAAAAGTGAGTCCATGTCAAAGGCTTTTGGAAATCCTTGAAGGTGGCTTGATATAGCAATCCATATTCCTCATCCGTGACAGTTTTAGGATCCCTAATATTCAACTTAATCGCCAGTCCTTTCAGTCAGGACGTTAGAGACATACCGCATCCAAAGAGGAGGTTGAGAGTTCATATGCTCCCATTGGCCGACTATAATTTTCTCTGTCGTGGGTGCAACGGATTCAACCACTTTTTCTTCTTCAATCACAGCTTCTTCTTCGTCAGCTTTTGCCTCAGGCTCATGCTGTGGTATTTCTTCTTCGGACTCTATAGGGACCTCCTGCTCAACTTCATTCCAAACATAGATGGGGAATGAAGTGGAGAAAACCGAATGTTGGTTACTTCAGCGAGTTTTAGCGTCGTCATAGACATCATGGTCGCAACGAGGAGTACATACATGAGCTTCATCAGATTCGAGGTAACCAAGTATTGTTTTGCATCAGTTTTCAACTCCAGAATCACTTCTGTGCCATGTCCGAGGGTGTCTCCGCGGGGGTCAGGATATACCTCGAATGTACCTTCATCAGCAGAGGAGCTAAAGACATTCTGCGCGGGATTGGGATGCTTGGAGGATTTTGGTGGAATAGATGCAACTGTAACTCTATCTGCCACGAGGAAACTAGAAAGGGTGATTAAGGTACTCGGTCGTCGAAGGCCGTATCAGAATAAAGTGATGGGTACCTGCTGTAGAATCCAACACCGAAAGCACCAATCAGATTACCAGAGCTGGTGGTGTCCAGACTGTCCGCTCTCGCAAGAAACTCCGAAGTCCCTGATTTCGCCAGTGTTCCCTGAGTACAATGTAAGTTTCTTAGTTATCAGTCTCATGCCATCAACATACCAAGTTGCTCGCCAGCTCCTCCGCACTCATTCCGATGCCAGTATCTAAGTCCATTAGTGCTACTCAGAACAAAATTGTAGAAACGCGTACCAGTTATAATAATTCGGCCACCAGCACCGTCTTCGTTCTTAACGGCCTTGACGGTGACGTTCAAGGGGGAAACACCATCATAGAGGTCTCTCTCCGTGAGAGCTGTTAGACGGAATTTCTCAAGAGCATCATTGGCGTTGGAAATCAATTCCCGAAGGAAGATGTCTCTGAGGTGCCATGCTGGATCAGAGCTGACGACAAGTAAGCAAACAAGATGGATACCTGTTCGAGTAAAGACTGAAAAGTGCATGAGAAGGCAAATACAGCGTGATGACCAAAGGAAACACACCTGTTGATGACTATCTTGCGAAGACGCGCTACGTCGCTCTGTCACGTGGATCAAAATAGAGCACAGGAAGGTTCATGAGGCACGCACCTGGTATTCATGCTTGACTCCTGGGTTATCGCTAGCATCCTCAGCTAGCGCATGGGGAGTGAGGACGAAGAGTGCTAGAGCCAGCGAGCGGAGCAGACGCATCGCTGAAGCAGAACTTGAATGTGACACGAAAGCAAGTTACTCTGAGAATTTGCCACGCAAACTCGTAACAGTTTAAATGAAGTGAATCGTTGAAACGTTAAACTGACGTGTTCATTTAATCACGTGACTTGCTTTCCTCGTCACATACTTGCTGGCATCTTCCTATTGGTAGGTTACAGTACCTTGGAGACATGTGATAGTATATTCAATCAATGACATCATAATTCAGATCATGGGACATGAACAGATAGCTTTGGCGCAGACAGACCCGCCAAGTAGTCCTGTAAATGTCATGGTCAGCAGTAATACAAAATAAACTTGAGAAATAACGCACCCGAATCCACCTTTCCCTCTGGTCTGGGACATTTTCGAACATGATGTATCTCTTGTCGTTCTGGAAAACATCATCTGAGTTGATGATACAGCATCATTCCGGGACTCTTACCTTGAGTACTTTAACAATGTCCTCCAAGTCGACATTTTTAGCCAGCGTCTTCATGTCCACCTTTCCACCAAAACCTTCTCCTTCGTCTTCTCCAAAGTCCTCGGCAGCTACTCCCCCGTCGACGCCCTCGCCACCCATCTTTCGAAGCCTTCCCCAGAATTCCACAAAAGCATTTTCGGATAGCATTTCGTCAAATGCTGTCCTTGCGTCAGAAGTCCTCTCCCTCTGCCATTTCTCAAATTCCTTCTCGAGTTCCTGGGAGTCAAATCCCAGCTTAGTGGCTGGTAGCGATTTCTCGATTGATTCACAAGGAAGTTGGGAAAAAGAGGCCGCTAGTGAGCGTGTGTGCGCACCGAATAGCGCGTGCAGGCTTTGCAAGTGCTTTGAACGAAGCTGCTGCATATGGGAATGGAACAAGTGTAGCTGCTGATCTCTTGGTAGAAGTGAATTGGTAAAGCGAGGGTCCGTTTTCAACTGCGGAAGCACGGTGTCCCAAGATAGCTGATGCAGAATTAATGTCTGCCCACGAACATGTTGATAGCGTACCTGGGGATCACGAATAGCATCCGTTAGAAGCGTGCTGAAAAAGAAATCGAGTCGGTTGAGTGTCACGGAGACAATGGTTTCAGGAAATAAAAACTGGCGTGGCTCACAGGAATATCCTTTCTCCTTCCTCCTTGGTCAATCCCATTCTGGACTTTCCAATCTCTACTTCCGTACGACCACGCTGTGCCCTGACTTGCTCTTCGCGCTCTTTCAAGGCACGTTCTCTTTTTTCCTGACGTTGACGATTTATCTCCGTTTTGTCCACTGGTGCACTAGACCGTGCCGGTTTCTCCGCTTCGTCTTCATAACTATTACCGCCAGACGACCCACGGGCTTTCAGGAATGTGTTGAAGAGTTCCTCTCGAAGTGTGGACGAGCCGACGGCATCGTACCGCGGATCATCGGACAAGCCTCGTTTGATCTTGGGAAAAGGCTGCTTGAGTACCTATGACATGACAACCAGAAAAGAGATGTGTTTACATCTTTCCAAAGCGATTCCGGCCCTACTATGCTGGACTCCCGAAGCAGGGTAAAGAACTCTGCTTCCGCCTTCTCAGCGGCAGCGCGTTTTTCTGTCAACAGTAAATCGCCGCCATTGCGAAACTAGAAAAGACGCACTTTGTCCAAGCTCCCTCAAGTAATCCTTGAAGCGCCTTTCGCGCTCACGATCATCTCTTCCCCAGCAGTAAAAACGACGGTCCTTCTTCCACGCTCGGCGGAAATCCGACCATACAGTACGAGTACTCTTTACTTCTTCGTGGAGTAAGGAATCAAATTCTTCTTTGGGATTTGTTTGGGACTTTTCCTTCTTGACGCTTTCCTGACGTAGCTCACGGGCACGATCCCGACAGTATTCGTCGAAAGCGTCACGGCGTGCTGAGACGGAGGGAAGGAGTACATATCGAGGGTCCGAGATGAAACGCGGTAGAGAGGTATCCCAAGGATGCAAGGGATTAATGTCTTTCTCCCGTAAGAGCGTCTAGGAAGTCTGTGAATGTCAGCGTGCTTGATTGATGTGGACTGGATACCTTGAAAAGCGCCTTTGCTTCGTCAAGCGAAAGATCGACACGGTCGGGCATGTTAAGTGACTGCTTTTCCTGGGATCTCTTCGCCTCCACTTCCTTAGCCTCTTTCACTCTCCTTTCCTCTTCTTCCCGTCTTTTCTCCTCTTCTTCTGCTTCCGCAGCGAGTTGGGCGGCAGCTTCCTGTTGCCAATCCTCCTCGCTTTCGCTTTCTTCAACTCCTTCCTCTTCCAGTTCTTCATTTTCACTCCCTCCAACCTCCGCCTCTTCTCCACCGTCCTCGACTCGTACCTTCTTCGTGATAACCACCTCATCCAACGGTTCAGGTTCATCGCGTTTCCTTCGTTTCACAAGACTTTGTACCTCTGCCCTGATTCTCTCCACCTCTTCCATCATCTCTGCTTCAACCTTCACTGCCTCTTCCTCCTTCTCCTGCCGCTGAAGTCCCGCCTGCTCCGCTTCGCGAGCTTCCGTGTGCTCGAGCTCCGAAAGAGCATCCTTGATCTCTTCTGGGGCTATCCAGACGCTTTCTTTCCGCCCCTTGTGCGTGTAAAATGTGTTCCCTTCGGTGGTCCTGACCTGCAGCCATTCGGTGCCTGGGATGGGCTTCTTGACGAGAGGTTTCTCTTTCTTTTTCTTGGGTGGTTCAACGGTAGGAGGAGGTACGACGGGGAATGCAGGGAGGGGTCGAATGTAGGTGGACTGCTGACTTGCAGCATGGTAGTAGTATGGCTGGCCGCCCGGTCCTGCAAAGATCAAGCAATGTATGAGCACAACACACATTCATTCCGAAGTTTCCTTGTACGTTACCGACGTGTTCTGTCCAACCAAGCGGTAGGGGTGGAGGGCCGATGGTGGCCATATAGTGGCTACACAAAAGTTACTAGCAACTCACTGAAAATCTTTCGGCAATTACATAAAATCACAAAAGGTCATTACATTGGTAAAGCAGCAAATACATCATAAGTCGTGGGATATATGCGAAAAATACACATTGGGGGTTGGTTAGACTACCGTTACATGCTAAATGAGTTTAAGCACGAGCGTCCAAGCATTGCATAGGAGACGGTATAATGGTGAGATACCAATGGAGCGAAGGTGGGCGAAACATGGAAAGTAGGCACACTTAGATGAGGAAAGATCAGGCGTAGAACCTAGAACACGTCAGCTAACAGACTCATAAACGGCTAGGTTGACTTACTTCTTATTGATTTGATACAAAAGGAGGTTGACATTAAGTTTGACTAGTCCATTGAAAAGCGAGAGTGAGGCCTGGTTCTCGAATTGTGCCTGAAGCAGATCTTCCATACGAAGATCTGTGACACCGATTCGGTTCGTAATACCGAGGGCATTGTTGAGCACCTCCATATTAAAAATACCTGCTTTCTCCGACGAGATGATGACATCAATCTTGTCAAACTGGCGAGGGGAGAACTTGTCGATGGACAAGAGTACGCCTTTCTCGTACAGGTCTTTGGCGCTGTATCTGAACGAACCGAATTGTGGACTCTTTCCGGATTTCTGTAGGTCACGGAGATGGAAGTACTGCTTTGTGAAGGGAATAACAAAACGCTTTTTTCTTGAAATGGTATCACGTCAGTCCACCACAAGCTACATAGCGCAGAGTTGCTTACCCTTTCCCTCGCTGCATGGTAGCCATCGCAGCTTCGACGTAGTTGTGGTAACTATCTATTTGTTCCTCAAAGTATTTCTTGCGTTCACTCAGATATTTGAGAGCATCCATCATGCTGTCCATCTCCTGTTGTCGTTGTAGGCGTTTGCGGTGCTTGCTGCGAACATCACTTGCGATAGCGTTGAGAATGCCTTGGAACCCATCGCTCCGCGTAATCTTGCCCAACTTCTCTAGCTCGAGAAGGAAGAATATGGCATGTGCTTTGACTTCCTTGAACTGAAGCCTGGAAATTGTTCAGTGTCACATCTTTATAGAGAGAGCGCATAGACACACGATCGTATGTCTTCAAGCCTGTACCCAGTGTCTGCACCACCAGTTGAAGGCATGCGTCTGTTGACTTGTTCATTGTCCATTTCCGCCACGATGGTCTCCCAGCGGAGTTCATCTTCCTCAGTTACTGAGCGCATCAAAGACTCGACAAGGTCTTGCGCAGGTTGCACACGAAGGATCGCTAGAACACCACGCTTAGCTTGTACCCACATGGCTTTCTCGTCTGCTTGAGGGTCTTAAAACAACGTGAGCAGGATATTCAACTCTTGGAATTGAACTGACCTCGGACGCGCGCAAATCTGTTCGTAAGATCTAGAGTAATAGCTTTATCTCGAGCATCCTTTAGTTCGTCATTATCGAGATGCGGGACGCCATCTAATTCGTGCAATATGATACGCAAAGCATCATCGTGGGAGGTCGACTAGACGAACAAGTCAGTGGCAGCAATCGTGGGCTGACGAAAATTCGTACGAGTTTGTCTTGGTACTTTGAGAGCAGAGCGTGCATTCCATACACCTCGTTAGGCGAGATATAAATCGGCTTCGGTTGAACGGTGACGTCCAAGAATTCATGGGCATGGTAATAAGTCTCAGCGTCCGGGACATCCGCGACTGTAACAAAAAAACCGTGAGTAAACATTGACGGACTCGAGGTCGAGGGTAATAATCACTCTGGAGCATCCAAATCGTCATTTCCGAGATGGTCTTGCGCACCATCTCATTGATGGGTACAAACTGGGGACTGTCCTCTGAAAACTCGAAACCCGAGGCAATTTGCGTCAAGACCTGAGATATCTGTATGAGATTCCTCTTCGAGGTGACGTCAACTGTGGAGACCATGTCAAATGTCTCCGGGGCGCTGCACTGAAAGTCAGAAAGAGTTGGTTCAAAGATTGTACGAAACAAACAGGATGGCCGGGTTGAGGTATCTGTAGAAAACAAGCCTCGCGATACATGCAGCATAGGCGCTGTCCAGTGCTCCGGGGAATTTTTCCTGACCCGACGTGAGCAATACAAAATCAAAAAAAAAGTTTGGCTTTGGCTCACACGCAAAGAATGTAATGTCTCGCGAGCGATAAACCGCATACTGTATGGCATCTTTCTAGTAGACTGAAAGATAGCCATCATGAAAGCTTCACTCCACCATTGCAACTTTTGCATATCTGGAGGTCTCGTGAGTTGGTCGAAGCAAGTTATCAAGTCTCTGCCTACGTCTGATATATTCAGCTCTGGTGTCTGGATCCTTGAGAGCTTCATAGAAAGACAAATCTTTCGGCTTTGAACTGGCTCTACCAGATCGCATTTCCTCGATGTCGATTCTCGCTCGATGGATCTAAAGGCGACTGAGACATTGTCACTCGTAAAAAGCGCAATACATACTACTGAGGGATCCGACTCGAGATCAAGGTCAGCGGCTTCAACGAGTTCCCGCACGATGGCTTGAAGGGTGTCGCGAACATAAGTAACTTGTTTGGGTCGGAGGTATTGTACGGCAATATTGATGTACATGGGATGACCACGAATGACGTCATCGACTGCTGGGGCACTCTCAACTTCTTGGCGAATGGACAGCTGCGGATGAATAGATGAACAACTGTATGCCGGAAACGATTCTGTGATAAGTTGTCACTAACCTGGAATAGTTTGAGCAAGAGATAGTCTTCTCGTCTATCCTGACCGTAACCGAACAATGTCAACACAACTCGCTCTACCAATGATCTGTGCTTTTCCGAATCGTCGTCTGTCAACTCGACAAACAATTGGCACAGGTAGTCTCCCTGCGTCTGAAGCAAGTAAAAGAGTTGCTGATACAGTTCCAGCTTCCGCTTGGCTGCGTGATCCAAAGTGTACGGTCCAGCAAAGGGATCACCGTGGGCAGCAAGAATGGAAGCTCGTGCAGCATGTGCTGCTGCACTGTCCGAACCATACAATCGTCGGACTTTGACAAGCTCCTCAAACGACTTGACGTTCTGTACTACGAGCGCAATCTTGACATCCAGGTCGTTCACGTCATTTTCGAGTGCCTGGTTCCCTCTGATGTTCTCCACAACCCGTTTCCTTAATCTCTCTACCTTGATCTCATCCTGGAAATCGGCCTCTGAGTCGTCGAGCAGATGGACAAAATTCTTGATTGTGCCGACCGTGACGTTCTTGCCCAGAGTGAGCTGACGATATTGCTCACGTGTTTCTTTTGCACGAAAGAGAGACTGAATCTTGATGACTTTGTGCAAGTTGTCGCGATAGTATTGCATCCTCGCATGGAACTTGTGCCTCTGAAGAACACCGCGCAGCATTGCCTGTAGCATTGTCGCGACAGGCTGACTATCCCGCAGATGGTCACGCCATGTTATGTAGCCCCTGCGTGTGAGATAACCTCTTGCGACGGCTTGCAGACCCGTTACATTAGGTGCTACGAACTCGAGCTTCTTCTGTTGTTCTCGGTGCCGGTTACGAGTGAGCGCGGCACGGGCGAGCGCTTGGAAGCCGCCTACGGAGAAGACGACTTTGACTTCGGAAAGGGCTTTGTTGAGGTTCATATGTTGTTGGCGCGCAAGACTTGCACGAGCACGGGCTTGGAGCCCGATCAACATTGGAGTTGCCCGACGAAGGCCACGAATGAGGTTTAGGAGGCGTTTACGAGCGATATAAGTCCTAGCTGCTGATTGCATTCGGACGATGATGGAAGACACGTCGTCCAGCTTGGCAAGCTGCGTCCGGATCCGTCGACGAACGAGCACACCTTGGCACTGGGCCTGTAAAACAACGGTGCTGTTTTCCACGAGATCAAGCTTCCTCAGTTGTTCAGATATTGCAACCCTCTTCAAAAACCCACGTGCAGCCGCTTGCACAGACACGACAGACGTTGAAATTTCGACTTTGGTAAACGTCTTGGACACCTCGTTGACGTTTTGTCTCGCAATCTTGGCCCGCGCAGAAGATTGTAGCTGGACGAAGAGTGCCCGACTGCTGTGCAGCGCCGCCTTGAGTCGAGCAAACCGCCGTCGCTGAAGCATGCCCCGAATGTGCGCTTGTGTTTTAACGACATACTTGGCAGATCCCCGAACACGCTCAAGGTGGGCGAGCCACTGCCTACGCTTCAGCAGCGCACGAACGGTACTTTGGAGGCGAATAACCCATGGGGTGAGACCAGCGGTTACCCTGCGGAGATTGGAGACTTGACGTCGTGCGATGGCACCTCGACATATCGCTTGAATCTTGGGTACATATCGTTCTGCAAAACGAAGACGTGCGTATTGGGTGGCCAGCACCTTTCGAACCAGGAAACCATAGGCGAAGCACTGCAGAGCGCGGATGGAATCCTCGCTCTCCAACAGCAAGCGGTCTCGCCCTAGAATCCACGTAAGGAATCGTGATAGGAGAGGAAGAAGGTACAATATGGGAACGCTCACGCTCATCTTCGGTCTCTATTTCGACCTCTGGATCTTCGTTGATCTCTTTGGCGAGGTCTCGACCAACATCACCAAAGTTGGGCATGGGAACGCCAGCATCGTTAAGGCCCTTCTGAGTCCTTTGCAGCTGATCGTCAGAAAACTGCAATTGGCCGACCAAGTTCCCTATGCGCTGTGCTAATCCTCGCCTCGCAAGGAGATGACTAGGCAAGATGAGATGTTGACGGACGGAGCATATTTTTCATCATACCTGAGCGCGTGAATACAGTAAATGACCTTTGGAAGGTTCTTCTTCTCGTACAAGTCCGTGAGCTCAAATATAAAGCACTATGGGATTGATAAGCAATGGAGGATGAGGGAAGGGAAGAGCCTACCTCTGGAAGACCAACTTGTCGAACGAAAAGGAAAAAATAGTTGATGTTGTCAGAGTGTCGATAATCTAGCTTGGAGGACTTTGACTGGGGAATTGGTCAGGGTGGGATATTAGAGGGGGAGAAAGGAGGATACCTCGTAGATGCGACGGACAACTCGATCGCCCTGAAAAGCTCTGACGAGCTTTGCGAGAACGACGCCATTTCTCAGCCCTTCTTCCATCTCTACGACACCAAATCCAAGCTCCTCGCCGAGACAACCCTCTATCCATTGCTGTGCCTCGCCAACGTGACAGAGATACTCGTATGCTTGTAGCAGATGCCTCTGTGTATCGGCCCAGAGGCCCCTTGATAAGCGGGAAGAGGGCAAGGGCGACGTATGAGCGGCTTTGGGGGCCTTGTCTCTGGACAAACGAAGACGACCAGGCACGCCTGCGACGTCGTCGGAATCAGCAAGACGAGATGGAGGGCGGTCCTGAGCGATGGGGGAGAGTGGAAGCCGAGTATGGGTAGGAATATTGTGTATGGGTTTTTCCTTTGGTGGACTGAATTGGACTGGTGTTGGAGACGAGTGGTCGTGATGGTGGTCGTGTGGAGCGTCGTCGCCGTCTCCACTGGCTATACGGGGAAGATGACGACCAAGGTTGCGAGCACCGATCTGACCATAGGTGGAAGCCTTTTTACTGGCCATGTATGAACTCTTGTATGGTGTGGGGGACATGACGGAAGACGGGGTGGGAGAGGGGGAGTGCGAGACGCGGGATGGTGGATGATCGGGGGACGGGGAGGGGGAGAGAGTGCGGGCAAGATCGAGACTGGAGGATGCACGATGAGGAAGCTTGTCCGGGGATGGTGTGTTGTAGTGTGGGGTTACATAGAGGGAGGTGGGGCGACGATGAAGGTTTGTGGCAGAAGCATTCGGGACGAGCAAGGGCTTGGAGGTGGGTGACGAGTGGACTGGAGGGGAGTCGGAAACCCTGTTCAGCGACTGACGAGCAGCGGCATAGTTGACGGTAGTAGAATCGAGGGTATTCGAGCGACGGGAACGCGGGGAGGGGGTATCTACCGACACGGAAGGAGAGGAAGGGGGCAAGCGAATGCGGTGGGGGGTGGGAGACGCGGTCACGGGGGAGTCGGGGTTCTCGACGGAGATGCCGGTCGAGTTGGGAGAGAGCGGGGATGCGACGATGTGCGTATGGCGCTTGGCGTCCTGGGCCCGCTCCTCCCATTTCCCCCGAACGGCGTCGAGACTTGGGGCGATGCGGTGAGTGCGCTGTCTCGTCGGCGTCTCTGAGGTGCGCTCGAGGAGACGTGTCTGGTACGCGAACGGACGGGTCGACTCCATCGTGCAGGGTGGTGAGCGCGAACAAGCTACAACACAGCCACCATGTCCGCGTCGTCACTCAATGCGCTCGTCGGCGCGCTCGTACCCGCCTCCCGCGACAACAGACGGCTCAGAGACGACCTCGCCGCCCACGCGACCGACATCCTCGCCAGGTGAGTCCTTTCCTATCGCAGCGCCACGCCGAGCTGACGATCCATAGCCATATCGGCCAGTCGTACGACACCGACACCGCACACCTCGCCAGTCTCGTCAAGCGACACGGTGCGTCTTTGTCCGCGCTTGCTTGTGGCCCCGCTCACACGAGTAGTCTTACACCACCACCCGTCGGCTTCTCTCCGATTCACAAACTTGCTTGCACGCCTCCTCGACCAGGTCAGTACACTCGCCTCTTGTTGCCTCTCTCTCACTCCGATCAGCCCGTCCTCGCACGCAAACACGAAGCCCTTCTCTTCCTCTACGCCCTCGCCTCCTCCTCCTCCTCCTCCCGCCGACTCACCACCCCCCCCCCCCCCCTCCCCCCCCCCCCCCCCCCCCCCCCCCCCCCACCCCCCCCCCCCCCCCCCCTCCCCCCCCCCCCCCCCCCCCCCATACATAG